>JASANB010003714.1:0-11245 GCA_030248155.1 Sabatieria punctata
CTAATGTGAACGAAGAAACCAGGAAACCGAGCGCGATTCGCCTCTATGCCTGCCTTTAAAACCAAGTTTTTTCTAACCATACATTCAAAAAAAATTAAACTCTTACCGGCTGCCGCAGTCTCCGGGTGGCTGATGCTTCTGCTAATGTGAACGAAGAAACCAGGAAACCGAGCGCGATTCGCCTCTATGCCTGCCTTTAAAACCAAGTTTTTTCTAACCATAAATTCAAAAAAAATTAAACTCTTACCTGCTGCCGCAGTCTCGGGGTGGCTGATGCTGCTGCTAATCTGAACGAAGAAACCAGAAACTGACAGCGATTCACTACTACATGTATGCCAGCCTGTAAAACACAAACAACACCAAATTTCATAATAGCAAATTTCATAATTTGGCGCTAAAAGTTTGGTGTTGAAATTTCCCGCCAATATTTCATAATTCTTTATAACCAAAGTGACCCTAATTCAAAAAAAATATAACTCTTATACCAAATTTCATAATAGCAAATTTCATAATTTCGCGCTTTCTGACTTTTCGCCTTTCTCAGCGCTATGAGAGAGAGAGAGAGAGAGAGCAATTTTCCTCTGGTCAGAAAAGAATTTGAATAGCAATTCTATGGTTAAGAGCTAACAGGAACGTTTTCTGATAAGTCTTACATGTACTTGAACTCGGACAGACATTTAAAAAAGCTTTTTAAACACCATACAGTAGGGGAGGGATAGCCTAATCTTTTCTGTAACTTTAGGGCTACATACACGATATTGGTGTGCTTACCGGGTGGGCGCGCGAGGAGACCTCAAGCATCGAACACACAAAGAAACACGATAGCTTACCATGCCCCGTCTTCCACAGCTGGCCCACATCAACCACAACTCGCCGCCGCCGATCCTTTTTATAAGCCGCTGCGCCGACCGATAAACGCCCACCGAAACGAAACCAAAGTAAGCCTATTACGTCTAATTAACAGGAAAACACTTGCTTTAGAGCTGTTCTGCATCAAAACAAAAGTACTCACTGCTTACTGCTTTACTCTGGTACTTTTCTGCTTTGACTGTATGGTGGTCCGATAAGCCACCTGTTTCTTGCTGTTTATTTTTTGCCACTACCATTCGCACAATAAGCCTTATAGGTGGCGCTAGAGGGCATCTACACGAACGATAGGCCCAGCCACCATAGATTATCGAAATCTTTGATAGCCCGCTGTGTCTCCGTGCCACTGGGTTCTCACCCAGCTATACGTAGCTCAACACAACGAAGTCACAAGCCGATAATCTTTACCAGCCAGCCGAAGGATAACCGACACCTCGCCGGCTACGGCGAAATTTTTGAAAGCCGTTAGGTGGTAACCTATACGGCTACAATCATTACCTATTTCTCAACTCGATTAGACAGCGCAGAGTGTTAGGAGATAGGCCGAGATGGTATGCGATCGGCAGAAACTATGTACACCCCTGAGTTGCGTCAGAGCCTCTTTTTTTTAACAACATTGAACTCGATTCGACAGTGCGGGGGTGGTTGAAAAACTTGTACAAATCGTGCATGGGTGGTGGGCGGTAGTTGGTGGAGGTGGTAGGAAAGCAGCCGAGACCGTACGGGGGCGGCAGAACCAGAAACGACGTGCGCCCCAGGTAGTGCGCCCCAGAGGTTGCGCCCCAGATCGTGCGCCCCAGCTAGTGCGCCCCAGGTGCCTGCGCCCCAGACAGCCCCACTGTACTACTCTACTATCAATAGAGTTGTTGCAGTAACTAACTGTACTATGTAGAATTTAAAATGAAGAAAGAAAGCAAATCAAAGATGCCATTCAAAAATGCTGAGTGTTCTGTTGACCTGTTTTACAATCTCTTCAGTGTTTGGCGGAAGGAAGTAAGGGCTAGCGAAATATTTGGCAAAACCAGGACGCGCTTTCATGCGTTCCAGATAAGCCTAAAAGTCGTAACTTAACTTCAGTAGCATGTAGAGAGTTGCGAACATACAGCGAGAACAGGATACTGTTGTAGTTTCTCAGGGAACAGCTCACTTGTGTGCACAAGAGACACCAACAAATCGCTATCAGCAACAGAAATTTGGTCTCCAACCAGAAATCCGCTCTTGCTTTCTTTCAAGATCTGGAGAAAACAAGAACTCTACGATTCTTGCCTTAGAGAATGATTAACCTGTTCATAGATGGGCAGGAACTTGTCGCACGTTTTTGCAGCCAGTGGCATCACTTGGTTATCGGCACAGAATTTGTGGTAGGCAAACGGGTGCAAGAAATCTCGAGCTCCTTCGCATAGCATATCAATACTGAAATTCAGAGTAAAACTATTACGTATAATGCTGAATTAGACACACTTCTGCCATCCGTGAAACTGGTACCCAGGTACAGTACTATGGTAGGTGGGAACGATGGAAAGTAGTCGGCACACAGCCCAACAAAGGCCGTCAAAAGTCAGCATTGGCTACTGTTATTTTACTAGTGCATTTTTATTTTACTATTTACTAAATTTACTACAAATTCACCCTGTCAATTTAATTTTTATTTTTGTTTTACTACCAAGCAGGTTCTATTTAACTAATTTTTGTTTTACTAATAATTTCACTAATTTTACTACTATTTTACTACCATTTTACTAGTCTTAATGTGGAATTTTGCATCAATGATGCCAAGATTTAGTGAATAATTGATGCTAATCCAAATAGTTGCCAAATTTGGTCATGGTACGAAGTTCTGCAGAACTTTGGAGACAAAGATTGTGTGAAATTTGACAGGCAAAAGTGGATCCACACATGTTTTATTGCAAAATTGATCAAGATAGTGGCTGAAATTCACCAAAAACTAGTAAGATAGTAGTAAAATTTCCATTTTACTATTGACGTATTGACGATCTTTGGTAATTTAATTTAATTTTTACTTTGCTATTGGCTCTTAATTTTACTTTTTACTACTATTTTACTACTAGTAAAATACAACTAGTATTACTAATTTTTGTTTTACTATACTATAGTAAAATAACAGTAGCATTGGCAAGTAGATAAATGGGGACCAAACCAAATGTCTTGCACACACCGACAGCAAAAGGGGAGGATTGTTAAGGAGGCTGCCGGACCTTCTGTCTCTTCCTGCTCTATAGCAGTTGGCTACTCCTAGTCCGAAAGGACAAAAAATTACAACAAAAAGGTGGAACACCACACACCTAAGCTAGGTCCAGTAGTACCCTGCTACTAGAGTAACGAAACCCTATCTAGTGCATTATATATGTACTGTACGTAGTGTGGTATTGAAGCAAAACAAGACTGAACGTACCGAAAAGCTTCATCCTGAGTTCGACCGGCCAAGTTACATTTGCGTGCGACAAAGCGCACAATAGCCTTTGACTGAACAACGTTCACACCACACCACTGCAATAGGGGCAGCTGACCAAATGTCAGCAGACTATTTCGGTATTCTGCCATTTGCTCTGGAGTTCGAACGTTAATCTCTGTCCACTTAAAACAGCTGCATTATTAGGCACTATTCTACATTTTACTTTACCTTCGTCTACTGTACGTACGTACCTCAATTTCGGCCGCGGCTAGGACTAGTCTAACTGGCTCGGCCAAACCTCGATTCGGCAGGTAAGTCAAAATTGGTCGCTCGTTCGTCGACATGGCGTCTTGTAGAAACAATTTATCTGAATAAATACACAAGTTTTTAGGCAGTGGGCTCACTTTTGTCTTCGTTACATGATCAAGCGATTACCATACGTACAGTACAGTCTGAACAGAAGCCCCTCTCGAATAGACGGTCCGGTTAAAGCTAGTGTTTTGAATAATCTAGCACGGAAGCCAGAAGTAGGCTTGTACTTGAGACAAAACCAAAAAAAAAAATTGCAGCGAGTTTTGAGGTAAAACGGTGAGAAATGTGAGAATCTGGTATGCTATAAAGCGTTGTTTCCTCTTGAATGATGTTCAACGGTGTCTACTGTACGTACGAACTGATGCCGTAGTTCTTACAAAACACTAAATAAAGCATGACGAGTAACTGAATTTTAATACAAACTATTGCGCAGTAGTACCTCTTTGAATTTCCTTAGGGGCCGTCCATAAATTTCGAAGTTCAGTCAGGAGGGGGGGGGGTAGGTGCAAGAACTTTGCCAAGGTTCGGAGGGGGTGGGGTATGAGCAGAAAGTTTCGAAACTATTTACTATGCTTTTAATAATTCTTAGTGACATACAATAGCAATTGTTCTTTTTGGGTTACTGTAACTTTGATTTTCTTGCAGAAGAGCAGAATGATAAACTGTTTAATAATTATCAAGCAGAGAATACGATTTTTTGTATACCTGGCTTAACCAAACCAATAAAAAGATCTATATAAAAAATACAAGAAAAATCTTTTAGTGGGGGCAGTCAGCAAAAACTTCGAAGCTTTTTTGGGGGTTAGCTGATGAACTTCACAGAACTTCTTACAGGGGTGGGGTAAAAATATTGCATTTTTAGTTTCGAAATTTATGGACAATCCCTTAACTTAATGAATCGGTGAAAACACGCAGACAAAACAAAACAAAACAATGTCTTACTGAATATCTGCCTTATTTATTGTTGTTATTATCACTTGTTACAAAAGCGCCACAGTCCCTGAGAGTTATTGTAAATTAGAGCGGGATATTTGAGCGTAGAGCGTTGTTCACATTTTTACGATCACTACATCACGCTAGGCGCCCTGTGTTGCGTCAATAAACAGTCCCGTATCTAACATACTCGCCAAGATTTCTCGCTGTTCAAGTGCCTAAAGCTATCCGGAATTTTTTGACTTCACTATATAGATGTGTACACCTTGTCTAGAGGTTTATTCGACTTTTTTGCGTGCTTTAGCGCCAATAAGAATACGGTAAAAGCATGCGATAAAGAGTCAGCGCATGATTAGCCCTTTATCAGTGGTCGGCCAGCCTATGAGTTGTTCCAGCAGACACACGTTGACTAGATTAGGTTATGCTTACGACGTCTGCCTATATGGAGGACCAAATGAGCCATACAATAGAATTTTTGGCCAACCCGACTGGCCTCAGAAACTTTACCATAATTGGCTTATGCCAGCGGGACCAACTGTTATATTTGTGTTCCAAAGCCATCATTTCCTCTCGCAACATACTCAAGTCGTATTATTTGAAAATCTGGCGCATTAACCCGTTGATTCCGCGGTCTTTTGAACTAGTAGTCAAACTACCGGTACTTCCTGTGGCCAAGAAGCCTATTTTTCAATACTTCGAAAACTCGGACGCCCGATTCAGTGCTGATTTCAATAGCATCGCAGTTTTACTTCGCGATGTCTTTCGGGACACCAGTTACTTTGTGACCTTTGACCTGCGCACTGGTCATAGTGCAGTGAGAAAGTTTACCGGCCAGCTTTTGAATGGGCTCGGACACACCGCCCAATTTGGTTGGTGTTGTTACACTGCGCGTTGGTACAATTTCGGCTTGGGCTTGGGTAACAGAAGCATCTGCACTCTCTACCAAATTGAGACGGAGAAAGGCAAAACGGCCGCTCTCACAGTTTTGACCAGTCTCGAACTGTCCAATAATTGGGCCATCCAACATGAAGGCAAAATCGTTATTTCTAGTCGAGCTGTTTATCTGCTCTCCTCGCCGATTTCGCTCTTGGTTTGCGATCTCAGCCGACCTTGCCTCACTTTCAAGGATCATTTCCCGAAAGATGCCGATACGCCTAATCTGTACTACAAATTGTGGAATTTTGGAACTCCCAAAGTATGCGTTCTATTCATACATGGGTGTGAGGGGTTGCCCACCCCCCCGACTTGGGCTTGCCCCCACCCACCCGCCTGAGACCGACTTTTGTTCCTGAACCCAACCAACAAAATGGCCCACCCCCAAATTTTCAGATTTTGACTAGCCCAACCCATTTTTCCGGCCATGGATGATTATATTACAGTCAGGTACGTAACGCCATTTATGGTACCGACACCGGTGGGTAGTGGTAATCATATATGGTACTTCACGTTCGGCGACTGTGGGGACAGACATGGGCAAAGGGGGGGTGAGGGGGCTGGCCCCCTTCAGGCTCTGACCTACCATCCGCTACCCCCTCAGGAATTTTTGGGATGTATAGAAAATTATGATAAAAATATGCCTGGAATAGGTGTAAATGAGCTCAGAATAGCATATTTTAACTTTTTTTAATGAAAAATAAGCCAAAGAAGCCTGATTTTAGCCAAAAATCGGACTTTTTGGCTTACCACCCCCTCAGCCGCCCATCAGGCGCTCCTACCCCCCCCCTCAGGAATTGAGAATTCTACCCCCCCTCTCAGCCGAAATGCTAGCCCATGTCGGCTTGTGGTGGTACATACTATATGGTACCCCTACCCATGGCCATGGGTGCCGGTACCATATATGGTACGAAATCTGAACAGAGTGGTACCATAATATGGTACCGTTCCGGTACAAATGCGAAGGTAGGGGTACCATATATGGTACCACCACAGTCGCCGAACTAGCCACCACGTGGGGGTACCATATTGGTGCCGGTACCATAAACAGCGTTAATTACCTGACTCTATTATTCGTGTGGTTTAAGACTTTTCCAACCGTACTTGTAACAGGGGTCGCCTCCCACTCCCACCTGACGTAGACCAGAGCCCCCCGATCCCCAGAGGCGATTTTTCTGACCCCTCTCCTGATTTTTCTGGCTAGTAATGTTTTGAGCAATTTTTTAAATTTTTTTTAGACTTTCAGACACTAAACTTGCTAAAATCGCCTATTAAACATACTTTTTTAGCTGTATTTGAGCCCAAATTAGCGTTTTTTTGATGATTTTTAGTAGAAAAATTGCGATTTTAACCGGTTTTAGTACCCTACTTCGTACCTAGAATTTGGGATCAGACCCCTGGCCGGCAGACCCCCTCCGCAACCCCTTTCTGCTTCGGCCGATAACCTGTTACATGCATGTTTCAAACTCATTCGAGCAAGAAAAATTGACAAGGAAAAGTTACTTTTGAACGTTGATGAAGTATTTGACTGAAAGTTTAAAGTAAGGTTTGTTAGCAAATCCCGTATTTCAATTTTTTAACCCTTCTTATGTACTACCGGAGTTTTCCACGATATCCCACCCCATTTATAGACCATTGTGCCATTTAGTATCCCATGAGATACTATTTGGCAGCAATCTTTGGCGGAATATTGAAATATTAAAAGATTGATACAGTCAAGTCAAACCTCGTAAACGGAAGAATGAGCAGGTTTTCTGGGTCTAGCGAAGCGTTTTCCATACAATTTCCGTCATAAATCGAATATGAATCTCTATTTTCACGTACTATTACAACTGCTTTACGACAGTTTTATTTTCTCAAAGCAAAATTCGAAGTTTTGAAGCTGTCTTGTTGTATATTTTATGTAAATAGATACCTATGAGCATACATGTAACTGGGGGGTCTGCCCCCCCCCACCGACTTAGGCCAGACCCCCCCGGTTGCCCCCCCCCCCCCGAGACGATTTCGCCGACCCCCCTCCGATTTTTCTGGCAAGTAAATTTTTGAGCAAATTTTTGCAATTTTTTACAATTTCAGACACAAAAATTGCCAAATTCGCCTGCAAAACAGCACTTTTTAGCTGTATTTTAGCCCAAATTAGCGATTTTTGACGATTTTTAGCCCAAAAATTGCGATTTTTTCGACTTTTGAGCGTTTTTTTAGTGTCCTACCACCCTCCCAAAATTTTGGCTCAGACCCCCCCCGGGCGGCGCCAGACCCCCCCCAACCCCCCTCCCCCCATCGGCGGATGACCTGTTACATGTATGCCTATGAGTCCTGTAAACACTGGTCCACTCTTGCTCTTAATCTCGACAGCGTGTGCTACCTGAATTAAAACTTCAAAGGTAGCACTCAGAAATTGTATTCTTGTGCCTTTCAGTAGCTGCACCTGTTCAACACATAGTCAAATTGGTTTTTGTCCTTTTGTAGCTGGATAAATGGAACAACTCGCTGAATTGAACATTTTTAATTGAATTGAAAATTGAATTTTTAGCTTAAAATACGTTTTTGTGATGGACTTTAGCCATTCCGATGCTGTTATCATACATGTAACAGGGGGTCTGCTCCCCACCCACCCGACTTAGGCCAGACCCCCTCCCAGATAGGGCCCGACCGGATACAAATTTCTACCGGATCCGGATCCGGATCCGGATACGCCCATATCCGGCCGGATCCGGATATGCCGGATATCATTGGTCAACTTAAAATTTTTTAGAATGCAATAAACCACATATTTACATTTCTTTGTTCTATAACAGTTGATTCAAAACATCAAATAATTGAGTTCAAACTATGGTTGGATGATATCGGGGTTTTTGCGATGCATGTGATATTGCATATGAATATATGCATGCAATTTCTAGTGCATATTGATATTGTATATATCAGATGCTTGCAAAAATGAGATATGTACATATTTTTTGCATATTTGCATATTTTATCACCGCGATTAGAAATTGATAACTGGACGCTTTCCAAGCATTTTCGAGTTTGGTCGGAATGTCTATGCAATCTTTAGCATTTATTAGGCATACCTATTTTACAGCTACAGACCTCAACTGGAAAAAGCAGAAGGGGAAACACAGTTTGGCATGAAAGTTCAGCTCATTTCGTAATTTTTAGATAAAAATGGTTGACATCACAGCCTTTTGGCTAAATTATTGTTTGCATGTTCAAATTTGTTCTCTCCAATGTGATGTGGTATACTTAGCCGATCTTTTGGTAGACCTGTCCTAGTTTTACAAACTAAAAAATTATGAATTTGAAAAATCTCAGTTGAGATTTCCATTCTTTGCGAGTTGAGTTTAGAGTCTCAAGCCATTCATCTTCATTCTGCAACTGAAAAGAGACGTTTTCATCTCTGTAAAGTAAAGATTTACAGTATAAACTTGCCTCAATAATGGTTAGTTTTCTAGTTCAGATTTATTATTTTTAATTAAATGAAAAATTAGCAAAAACAAGGCGACTATCCTAAACATAGAAATCCAGTCTTCTTGGCTGTTTTGTGATGTTCATTGTATCACATTAGTATTATTATTTTTGTTAAGAGAAGAGTTTGTTGTCAATTTTGAACGTAAATATTTCAAGAACCCTTCATCGAATCTTTGCCAAATTTTGCAAGTTAACCAATCTTTATATGGACTTAAGAACCTTGCGGCCTAAACCACTACACCAACTGTGCCGGCACGCAAGTTGTACTTGTTAAACAACAACATTTCTACATTTTCGGGCTTCAGAGAGGAGCGATCGCCTTCCGAAATCGAGCCAGCAGTCTTAAATGTTTGCTCGCTAGCTACCGTACCGATAGGAGCAATCAGATACTTCCTGGCAAACTGCAAAACTGTTTTTAGAACCATACAACTGCGCAAATTTCTATCAAACATTCGGTCGAATGCAATATTTATGTTCAAAATACTTAAAAAAATCACGTTTTCTCATCTGTGACTGATATCCGGCATATCCGGCAGGTAGTATCCGGATCCGGTACCGGATCCGGATATGGCCATATCCGGCCGGATCCGGATCTGGATATCCGGTCGGGCCCTACTCCCAGATGGGGACCCCCGAGACGATACCCCCACCCCTCCGATTTTTCTGGCAAGTAATTTTTTGAGCAATAATTTTTGCGATTTTTTGCAATTTCAGACACAAACATTGCCGAAATCGCCAGTAAAACAATACTTTTTAGCTGTGTTTCAGCCTAAATTAGCGGTCTTTGACGATTTTTAGTGGAAAATTGCGATTTTTTATATTTTTTTGAGCGGTTTTTAGTGCCCAACCCCTCCCAAATTTTGGGTTTAGACTAGAGTGCGAACAATACCTGAAAAACCCAATACCCCAATACCCAATACCCAATACCAATACCTGAGACCCCCAATACCCCAATACCCAATACCCAATACCCAATACTTGCGTAGCTGGGCCAAAAATTTCATTTCAGTGGACAGGTACATTCCAGTTGTGCACACAAGATTTATTGGTACTGCGATTAAAATTTTTAAGAGGCCTGGTTGGGCCACTGCCCAAGCAGGACGAGAAAATTTTGAAAAACTACCCTTTCAGAAAGCATTTAGAAGCCATCTTGGGCGTAAAATTAGCAGAAATTTACAATTTTGGTAGTTAGTATTTCGTAATCCAGTCGTGTTTCTTATTTCCGGCGAATTTTTTTCCTAACTCGGCTGGAAATTGTGTGCACCACCGCAATAGCCATGGGTACGGTACTGGTACATACTGTTGTTTGGTATTGGATTTTCCGTTTGTGTATGTGTATGTGTATGTGTATACACATCTACCTTCGAATGTGTATGGTAATTTGTGTATACACATTCAGCAAAACAATGTGTATTTTTGTGTATATTTGTGTATGTGTATTGTACTGAAAATGCAAATTTTTTGGTAGATTTTTAGACAGAAATGCTAGAAAAATCAAATCTCTCAATGTCTACTGCTTGAAACAGTGGATAGCTTTGAAATCGAGTTACTCAGGTCATTTTAGGGCTTTATGAGGATATCTACTAATTATTACTGGAGCAAAAACATCGAAATTTTACGATTCAGTTCGAAATTTTATCGACTTGTGCTGATCAAATACACATACACAAAAATACACATTTTGAGTACTGTTTGTGTATGGTAATGTATATCCGAATTTTCAATGTGTATGTGTATGTGTATGTGTATACACATTGAAAAAACAATGTGTATTTTTGTGTATGGTAAATGTGTATGTGTATACACAAACAACAGTACGGTAGATTATGGTGACACTTCTAATGTCACCATTTTTATTTCAAATAAGAACAGAGAAATTAATTACTGGTGTAGCGCTTAGAAAAGCGTACACTTTAGGAAATTCTACTAATGTTTAGTTGATTTAACGCCAAAACAGCTTCCTAAACCGTATCATCGATCAACTTTTTCGATTTTTTCAGATCAATTTTTCCGGTCAACATCGATTTTTCTTTATTTTTACGTGTCCCAGTTAGTATTGGGTATTGGGGGGTAAAAACCCCAATACCCAATACCCAATACCTGGAAAACACCCCAATACACCCAATACCCAATACCCAATACCCAATACCAGTTCGCACTCTAGTTTAGACCCCCCTGGCCGGCCGGCGCCAGACCCCCCAACCCCCGTCCCCCTTCGGCGGATGACCTGTTACATGTATGGCTGTTATTAAAGACAGGTGCTTTTAGAATCCTATTTAGTCATTTTTATGCTTCTTTAGCTGTTGAACACTATTT
>JASANB010003715.1:0-58188 GCA_030248155.1 Sabatieria punctata
GTAGGACGTTTCGTCCCGACCGTTTCGTCCCCTTGCTGTTCGTCCCGGCTGTTTCGTCCCAACCGTTTAGTCCCGGCCATTTTTTAAGCGTGACCGTTTCGTCTTGCTAACTACAGTATACTGCAAAGGCGGCGGCAAAATCAAATGCCAAATGCGCCACAACTAACCAAGAGTTCAAATGCCAGGCACACAGAGGCTATCGGTGGCATGGGTTGGGCTTAGTGCCGAAGACCAACTCTTTGCGTTACTGTGGATCAGGAATAACTGTAACTGATTATCAAGGATTTTCTTATCAAACTGCACAAAAAGTGTACAAGACTTTCGTTCGTCCTAAGTTAGAATATGATGCCTCAGAAGTTTAGAATCTAGAGGGGATAGGGGGCTGGACGCCTGATGATGGCCTTGGCCGGATTGGGATCGTAAGGCCCCTAGGCCCCCAGCCCATGTATTTTTAAAAGTCGAATCAAATCCACTTCCATCTAAATTTGAACTTGCTTACCCCCTGGGGGGAACGGGAAGTATAAACCATATGCAAACTGGTAATGTCATTGAAACTTTAGCTTGTGTAAAAACTCTTTGAGTTGAAATTAAAAAACGCTTCTGCCATTGCTGTCAGAATTACATAACAGATTTCTGTGCTTTAAACCTTTTATCTGACAGTTTTGCTGTGTAGTATGCAAACGTAGTACAGGGTGTCCCAAAAAAAATGACAACATTTCTTTTTGCTGCCATTTTCGCAATTTTTGACCAAATTGTCTGAAATTTGAAACATAAGTGCCAAAAAAGTGGGAATTTTATGTGTTAAAATTTGGTGCATCAGGATTGACCCAGTCCTGAGAAATTCAACAATATATAAAATTGAGAAATTTCAATTAAATGTAGAAACAGCATCAAAAATGGAAACTTTTCTTTTTGCTGTATCTTCTTTAATTTAGGGCGGAATTGGATGAAATTTTGAATATATGCGCAGAATAACGGGTTGATTTGTAGATCAAAAGTTGGCGCATGAACACAGCCCAGCTCTTGACATAAAAAATCCCGATCACAATACAACGACAACATTGATTGTCGCGCCCCTTAGCTGTAATGAAGCTCCTGTAAGCGTAATTCAGTCTGTCACCCCAAACATGCTAAGAAATGTTTATGATGCTTGTGGGAAACGGTTGCAGCAGTGTATTAACTCAAACGGAGGTCATCTGGATGGTGTTTTATTCCTTATTTCTCACAGTTTGCACGTTCTTCATTTTGCTGCAGTAAAAACTCTGATTTTCTTTAGTTTCCAACAACTAGCGAAATGGACTGATTAATGCCAGAACTTTTTGAGCTACAAAATATCCGCGCATATATTCAAAATTTCATCCAATTCCGACATAAATTAAAGAAGATGTAGCAAAAAGAAAAGTTTCCATGTTTTATGCTGTTTCTACATTTAATTGAAATTTCGCAATTTTATATATTGTTGAATTTCTCAGGACTGGGTCAATCCTGATGCACCAAATTTTAACACATAAAATTCCCACTTTTTTAGCACTTATGTTTCAAATTTCAGACAATTTGGTCAAAATTTGCGAAATTGGCAGTAAAAAGAAATGTGATCATTTTTTTGAGACACCCTGTATATTGTCGAAAATTGTAGTATAAAGTAGAATAATTTTGAGCTGGCGGTAGTATACTGGACTGGCTAGTACCTGGCAACACTGACCACGCGCATAGGGCTTTGCGGCCTAAACCATTACACCAACTGTCCCGGCCGTACAGAGCATAGTATTGTTATTGTGTACAGCTGCTATTATGCATGGCTTTATTACTGTATGAGTACGTATGACAGACTGGCTTCTGTTTAAAAGGATGAACGATTTGGTTTTCGCGCTTTGGATGTGCATGTTTCACTTTGTGAACCGGGACGAATCGGTCACTTTAAAACTTGGCCGGGACGAAACGGTCGGGACGAAACAGCCGGGACTAACAGCAAGGGGACGAAACGGTCGGGACGAAATGGGCGGATACCCTATTTTTCTTGCCCAGTTGGGCAGAAACTTTGTGCTGTGCTGCTTAAAGCTGTTTTGAAGTGCCGTGCATTACAGACGTCTCTATTCATGTCCAGTATCTGGTAGCTCCGCCGTTGGATTCTACCTGCTTTTTCTTGAACAGCTATTTGGGTACGCCAGTCAACTTTCAAAGCTGAGATGACAGAAAATGCCCTTGGTTGTCAAGGAAGCAGCCAATTTGGTCTGCATGTCTTCTAAATTCCTAACTACCTCTTTCTCTTAAGGGGTGCTCTTAAAGATGGCGTTTTTCTATTTTCAAACGAGATAGATCTATTTTTGAAGTTTTGTCGTTATTTTATCCTTAAATTTATTCTTAATGGAATCACAGACTGCTTGTGCAATACTAGTGCAAATGCTAGTGCAGCTACCCTGCTGACTAGAAGTCACACTTACTGTCTACAAGCAAAAGCGATGCTCATAAAACACCACGTGTTGGCACGCCCAAATACAATGCAACACGGTGACAAGATTTAGTGTAGTCGCTTTGTTGTAAAAGTGAGGCAGTCGATTGGTTCCAAGTAGACCAAATCGGGTGCAAAGACGATTACCTATTAATTGTATCTTTGAAATGGCGTTTACGTAAGCAATAAAAACAAGAGGGCAATGATACTTTCTTGGCTGATCCCTCAAATTACTACTCTTGAACTCGACCGACAGGTCAACACGTACACATTGAGAACGTCCAGCAAAATGTGACTAGCGCACAAAGAATGTAATCGGGTACCGCGTAGCTAACCTGCAGACATGGCACAGTAACATCCGGTCGTGAATGCAAGAATCAAAAGCGTTTACAAACATAGAAAAACGGCACTAACGTTTCCAGGTTACTGGATGCATTGCGCTCAAATCCTGCAATTACAACACTTGCAAAAGCGAGCATGGCATCGACAATGCTTCGGACTTTCAAGAACCAAATTTGTTAACTTAGTTTTCCACTTTTCCCGAAATTTCAGTTATTTTTAACATGCTGCTGCCTGTTAATTTATGTTTCATATTTTATTGTTTTCATTTCCGCAGGTTGCATTCATACATGGGCCGGAAAAATGGGGTGGGGGGGGGGGTCAAAATTTTCAATTTGGGGGGTGGGTGTTCCGTCAAAATTTTCCGCCGGGGGGGGTCGAAGCCCAGTTGGGGGGGGTCAAAACCAAAAAATGCCTGGGAACGCTTTCTAGGTTGTTTTGGTACAATTTTCTGCCATTATATGAACAAAAATAACATTTCACACTATTTTATGACCGTATATGACACAAATCAGCAATTTAGACAAATTCATGTCATTACAAAAGCTGCCAGAGTCGAATTTGTTTTGAAATTTGTGTTTGTTATGTGCAGTTTTTTGGTGTAGTAAAGCTGGCCTGCACCATTATTTCCACAACCACTGCACAGGGTGGGTGGGGTCGGCTGCACGCCAGTTTGGGTGGGGGGGTGGGTGGGTCCGGGGGGGGGTCGAGGCTAAGGTGGGGGGTGGGCAAAGCCCCCCCGGACCCCCCGGCCCATGTATGGTTGCATTGCATGTAAGCGTAATCAAATAACAATTTTTGTTAATTCCCGCTTAAATACACTCATTTGTGCATTAACAGAAACGGCGCCCGCAGCAACGGGATTTCGGGGTGCGTTTGGCTCCCGGACGCTCCGGGCGCGCCGGACCGCCCGACGCTCCGAATCGTTGTTACCGACTGTCTGTCTACCTACAGCGGTAGGGGGAGAAGGGTGGTTGGTTTTTCGGTATTCGAATTCGGTATTTTTCAAACCGAATAATACCAAATATTGCAAAACCGCTAAAATTGCACTGTTTTGCCTGATTTTGTGGAGAAATCACCGAGATACTTCTTCTTTTACATCTCTCTGTTCATTTACTATGCTAAAATTTTGGCAAACAATGACTATTCATACAAAAAGTCAACGAACTTGTCAAGGTTTAACTTACATAATAATAAACAACAATATTTCGGCCTTTTCAGTTCCCACTATGCTGTTAGATTTCCACTTCTTAACCTAAGCGTTTGTTTTGTCTACCAAATACTACGTATAAAATCCCATCTATCTTTTTCAAACAATTCATCCAATCTAAGTTGTATGCTTAAGCTGCCAGCTCCGCTTACAGTAGTACTGGATGGATGCTGCCTTCCTCCAACTTTCTGTATGCGTTTGTGATTCGCGCGTAAATATCTTTCTGTTATCTGCCACATTCCAGATAATTGAGAAGGCCCATTCACCCAACCCGCTGCCAAACCAACTTTTAGCCTCGGTTTTAAGCTTAGGCTTTGCTTCAGGCTTTAGGCTCAGGCTTAGGGGCAAGTGTTTTTGTGAAACCTCCGCCATGTGGCGGATAATAGGAGGATATATATGCGGAAGTGTCCTTGTGCTGTAACTTCACATGATTAATCACGGCACTTGTGGCCTAACTCACGCCTCTTGATATTTGTTTGTTGAAATTTTGTACTTGCTCGTTCTTTACCGTCAGCAGAACGACCAAATAGGGCTTGTTTTAGTTATAGGCATGATAAATCTATAGCATTCAAACAATACGTCACTCTACAGCTTTTTTAGCATAAAAAAGTTTAGCAAAAAAAACAAGAAACCGTAGTTAGACAGTATATTCTTGCGCTCGCGCTGTGAATAATCAATATTCGGTGTTATTCGGTTCCGAAAATCCGCTTCGGTATTCGGTATTTTTGTATTATTCGGTTGCATCCCTACACGCGGCACTTCCCTTCCCTCGCTTGTGCGATGAGGTCGACGACTAGGGAGGGATGCAACCGAATTTCGGTGTTATTCTTCGGTTTCGGTATTTTTCGAAGTGTTGCCGAATTACAATACCGAAAAAATCAATATTTTCCTGCTTTTTGACGCATATTTTGATGAAAATTCAGCTAATTTTGGCCAACTTGGTTGGAAACAAAGATTTTAAATATAAATAGTCTCATTGCTTTTTGGTTATGGAACTGGCGATTACACTGTTTGATTGAATTAAAATTTGCCTAAACTGTGCCAACGCCTTCAACGGTTGTCTGAAACAGGCTTCTTTTCGTTCCTGTTATGTTTGAACCGACTGACTCCTATACAAAACAGTGTTAGATCAAATATTCATGAGAAAATTGTATAGTAATTTACAGCTCACACGCCTTACGAATCTTTAGATTCCTACTATTCGGTATTATTCGGTTTCGAAAATCTTATTCCGTAATTTATGCTAGAAACGCACGATAGATTACAACCATTGCAGATAATTCTCTGGCTAGATTATGCTTCGTTAGCGCAAAAACTAACACATACAAACAACCGTATAGTGCTGTTTACCCGGGTACTATATATGGCACTTATGGCACTTACACCTACGAAATCTGCTCTACGACAAACTAACAATAGTATGTGAAGTTCTTTGCTCAAATTACCGATTTGATGTAAAAAATAGGTTATGCAATCCAATAATAATCATATGCCTAAAACAACACGCATAAACATACAATAATATGCAATAAATCAGAACCAGCATTATCTACTGTTTTTCTTCATACAAAGAAGGTTTGCCATCAAAAATACTGTTTTTTCGCACGTTTTCTATTTATAACAGCTCACTTCAGAAAAAAAATCTGTCTCCGTTTATAGTACCCCGGTACTACTAATAGGGGGTACTATAAACAGCACTATGTTATACGGTACAAAACTACATACCGTTACATATGTTTTACGTACCATTACATATGTCTGTTGTAAACCACACTACACCGAGCATGTGACGTACCACTGCCACTGCCCAAAATGGAATCGTCACATGCGCTTGCGTATGCACTTGCACGCGCGCGCAAGTATCCACTGTATACAGCATTTTTCGAACTGTCAGATGCACTATCTACTATAAATTTCACTGAAACAATTCTAAGCTGCAAGGGTCTGCCAGTGCAACCTGCAAAGCACTGGGACACTCTTCAAACTGAACACTACCCAGTATGATTGGCACAGACAATTGCAAAGACCGCTTAGCAAAACCTTTGATGTCAAGTTTGAAACACAATCGGTACTCGATTTCCAGAATCTCCGATGTTAGCAAGGTTGGCACTGCGCCCGGCAAATCAAGTTCAAAGTTGACCTGTTGGTAGCGGTGCGGCGCAGAACTCTCCAATTCTTGGAAGTAACTGCCAATCTTTTCCTCCTGTACCTTTTCTTTGAGATCGTTCGGGTCTCCTACGAATATTCCGCGCTTGTGAGCACGAACCAGCACGCTTTGTAGGAGACTGGTTTCTAGGGTTTTGATTTTGCTGAAAAATTGCTCACAAACTGGTTTGTTTTAGCGGATATCAATAGTACAACCCGGTTTATATAAAAATGTCGCGTCGCTTTTTTGACCTGCAATCAAACGTACGTATCGTTGTCGGTCAATTCTTTGTGGATTTGGTTCAAGTTTTCTGTGATCAATTAACAATATGACTGGGTGGACGCAAGTTTGGTGCGAAAATTCTGACTTGTGCTGATTTTATGACTCAAAAATTAAAAATTAGGGTGGTCCACGGAAATTCTATGTTTTTCGGTAATTCAACGAGAATGGATTTGAAACTTGTAGGAGTGATTGGTGTTGCTATTTGACATAACATACTGAGCGGACAGCCCACTCCAACCAATGGCACTAAAATTTGGGAATTTCAAAAACATGGCTAAGTAAATGTGACTTTTCTTCATAAAACCGGTAAAACGATGATCTTGAAGATTTCTGTGGGAAAGGCTTCTATTAGGTGGAACTGAGTTTAGATATCAGGTTCATTCATTTGTAGAACTTACTGCTAAAATTTGTATTGATTAACAAATGATTGACTGTTTTGATTCTAGAAGGTGCGGATTTCTTAACTGTGGGATTTTCGGTCATGTTTTTGAAATTCCCCAATTTTAGTGCCTCTTGAGTTACATGTTCTGTTTCCAACCTTGTGCAATATGTTGCCAGTTATCGGGTTAAGTTCTGCTGAAATTTTGAGCCAAATCGATAAAGAACTGAAAGAGAAAGAAACATTTGAGTGACGGGCAGAAAAAGCGATGGGAATCTACATACAGTATGTATGTATACAATGTAAATGTATAGAATGCAAATTACTCGGCCGTTTCGTTCCTGATTACCGCGTTGACGTGGACTTTATCTCCAGGCAGAAATCCGGTTCTAGGCAGGGTCACTTCAAACCGAATTCCCTCTTTACTCCGTTTAAAAGTCTCGGCTTCCGACGAAGCACCAACCTCCGTGCAATTTAGGTCAACCAAATTGAAGACATAGAAAGGGGCGCTAACTCGTATGGCACCTTTCCAACTGCTGTGTCTCACAATTTTGCACGTGCACACATAGCGCACCGTAACTTTAGTATGCCGAAAGCTGGAGGCTGCCTTTTTTGGAATATCCTGACTGAACTCAAATCGATGCTGACCCTCGGTTAGCACCCCGGTTCCCTTGTTCGTTTCGCTCCATAGCCGCTTAACGGAATTCACGTAAACCTCTTGACTGCTGTACTCCACTCTGTGGTCTTCTCTTGTTTCGTACCATAGCGTTTCGGTCATACCAAAGATCAGTAAATCAATCTGTTTGGCCTTCAAATTTCGTTCCAGCTCTAGAACCACTTCTCCGTGCAGTCGTTCGCCGGACAGTAAGCGAGACTTGTCGTAGCTTAAGCGGAAACTTCTGATCTTTTTGGAGCCCATCTCTGGCCCGCCCGTTGCTCAGTTATAAATGAAGGCCAAAGCCGAAAATCGATCTTGACCCCGTGGGACGGCAGCCCAATTTTCTGCTGACGTATACAGTGCCACAAATATTTGATCGATTTATATTTGGCGCCGTATGTTCCAAAGCGAATTGGCGCCAGATTTAAACAGATTTAAACTACTGTATGCAGCGCGCGGCTAGATTTACGTCCGAGTTTACAACACAGCCAGGGAAATAGAAGGCCAGCCAGTTTGTGTGCGTAGGTGAGAGTGCCGGTATGAACAGGCCGTTTTGTAAGATAAATGTGAATGTAGTCCCCGTAGCGCAGTGGATAGCGCGTTGGACTTCTAATCCAAAGGTCGCGGGTTCGACTCCCGCCGGGGATGATTTCCTTTTTCCTACTCTTGCTCAAAATGCTCACACTTACGAAATGATAGATAACGAATCGTGAAACTGTTTTTTTTTATTTTCTCAACTGCGCTTTGAACTTTTTGAAAGAATCCTTAAAATTTGTTGCATCTAACTAACTAGAAGATTACCTAACCAAATTGTTCAAGCTTTCTCACGGTTAATCCAGTCCGGCTAATTTCTTGCACAATGAAAGGTGGGACTAAGTATAAAGTGGCCTGTCCGGTTTCCTCCCACTGCCCTTCCTTTTTCCTCAAATATTTCTATTCATATTTTCATATAATTTAGAAGTGAAGCAACTCAGTCTCAGTTACAAAAATTTGTATGCATTTGACTGACTTATGTACAACTTGTGGAATAAATGTCACTATTATTCAAAAAAAGAAGGAAGAAACAAGGTGACAAGTGATTCGAAAAATTGTTCTAAGGGCGCGTCCATTTACCGCAGAGCGGAGAAGACTCATTTCAAGCTGAAATTGAGTTTGACCAATCACTTTTAAAGCGCCAATTACAAAACCGTCCCTGCGTTCATTCCAATCCCATTTTTGTTCTGTTTCTGTATGTTTGTATACACTGTTGCAAGTGAATTTTTTAAAAATAACTCTGGCGACGCCTCTGGCAAGTTTTACAGTACGCGCATATAAATAAGTATGTGTTGGCCAAAAAGAACCGCCTGGCCTTTTCTCGCGTTTTAAAATAATTTCAAATAGCCACCCGCTATTCCGTCAATTTTCCACCGAATGAAAACATTTTTTGGCATGATCGTTATTATTTGCTTAAAGTTTGTTTTGGCTAAACCCCTTCTCAAATGAACTGACCCAAATCTTCAGATGTCAAATTTGAAGATAAATGTCTTACCTCACGAATTTTGCAGGTTAACCGACCTTTATATGGACGTTAAGCCCTAAAGAGCTTTCTTAGCAGAACAGGTTAAAATCTGGCAGACTTTTACTTTCAATAAAAAGTTGGCATTTTCAAAAATATTGGTGTTATCCCCCTGCACAGAAAGAAGTGTTATACGAACTAGTGGGTCGCGGATTGCAATCGCCTCAACTAAGGCAACGCATTGAACACCTAAATTAGGCTATACAATCGTACTTTAGGGCACCACCCTTATTTTTGACAATGCTAATTTATCACCTTCATTCACTGAAAGTAAAAGTTCACAAGACTTTAAGGACGTCAGGCCAGGCTGTTTTTTGGCCAACACTGTAGATAGAAATTGCAAAGAATCGTATTTCAAACAGAAATTATAGCTAGAAAACACACTACGTACGTATCAATAGTACAGGTGCATTAGAAGAAAATAAATAATAAACAATCAATATACAGGGTCCGCCAAAACACTACCGGAGATTTCCGCTTATAAGACCACCATAGTTAGAAGACCATGGTCTTTAAATAGGTTTTTGTTTCCAGTTATAAGACCATGGTCTTCAAATAGGTGGTCAGAAAACTTGGTACATAGACACCTATTTTCCAGTTAAAAGACCATGGTCTTAGTTAAATTGACCGATTTTAGCCCACAATTAACTGTGTTTTTAAAGTGAACAAAAGCTGTCCATCGTGAGAAAACAAAGGCAGAAGTACAATACACATACGTAAGTCATGATTCTGATTTTTGTTTTGAACGCAATACAGTACCTGCTATGCTTCAACACAACCTTTCCCAGCACATTTTTTGCTGTAGCAACCTTAATTTCAACCGACTTGAATGAATCTTTTTCTGAATGAAAGACAAATAAATTATTGACAGATTAGTGCAATTTTCATTAAATACTCTGCTTGGTTCCTGAGATACTGTATTTGCCATTAAATTTGAAACACTGACTTTGGTAAATGAACAAACAGTGATTAAAACAACCCAGCAGACTTTTTGTTGTAGCAACCGTAAATCTCAACCGATTCGAATGAATCCTTTTTTATATGAAAGATAGATAAATTCTTGAAAAAATTGTGTTTAACAGGATACTCTGCTTAGTTCCTGAGATACTTATATGTACGCTCAAATTCAAAACAGACTGTGGCAGTGAACAAGAGCGATTCCGTTGCACTTCGTAATAAAGCAGATTCCTACTGCTGTGGGCTAATGAGACTTTACTGGTGAAGTAACCGAGTGTGTGTGTCAAAGTAAAGCCTCGTAACGTTAGCCCTTTTAGCTGTAGGAATCTGTTTTATTAAGAAGTGCAACGGAATAATAAAATCGCAGCTGTTCATTACCAAAATCTCTGATTTTTCTTTGAGGGCCAATATCTCAGGAAGGAAGCTGAGTATCTTAATGAAGTGCACCAATCTGTCGAGAATTTAGTTATTTTTTTTTCATTCGAAAATTCACTCAAATCGGTTGAGATTTACGGTTGCTGCAGCAAAAAATCTGCTGCGTTGATTTTTTGGCGGACCCTGTTTAGTAGAAGGCAAATATGTAGTAATAGTAAACAACATAATAGACAATAATAAATTTTGAACAACATCCAACACTAAACAGAAGAATCAGGGCCAACGCTAGCGGCGGATTTGCATTTGCAGAACGCCAACATGTACTTGCGCATTTTAGAACTGCGCGCCGCATAAACAATTGGGTTGACGGTGGAGTTGAACACACTTCCCAAAGCAACCAAAGGCGTAATCTTGCCCACCACTGAACTAGACATTCCTATCATCACCGACAATACATAAGCCATATTTGGCGTCATCCACAACACAATGTAGAACGTAAGAATAGTGTTCACAGATTTACTTACTTTTTTCTGTCTCTCTATTGCATTTTTGATCAGACGGCTATTTCCGATTTTAGCGTTCGCGTTTCGCATACAAATCAGCGCTCGGATGTACAAACAAAATACACCGAATGCGAAAAACGTATTGCAGAGCGCCCAGTACAAAGCAAAATAGGGACTAGCGCTGCCCCCGAATGTACACGTAACAGGAGTGCTGGTTAGGTCGACACCCAAAAAGGACAGACTAATACTGATTAGCGCAAAGGGTACTGCAAACAGGAGCACTTTTGTTGTCATTTTTGCGTGGAAAGCACTGTCACCATAGCCGAAGGGGTCCTTGAAGGCTCTGTATCGATCGTTAGCAATCGCAAGGGTCACCACTTGCCCACCGAGCATGCCTGATACAGCTGGCGCTGCGAAGCATAAGCAAAAAAGCGTGGTGTACGCAGCGTGACTGAATTGTAAATACAACTGGATCGACGACACAATGAACAAGCCAAGTGCTAAACGTGCAACTGTATGTAATACCCACCACTGGGCGAACAATAAATGAAAGTTTATACTTGTGACTAGGTCCATGAGAGCTTGTGCTGCTAAAAGGTGAGAGCATTCCAGCTTGCGCAAGGTTGGGTACCGTAGATAGGCACCCAGTACTACGGTATTGCCGAAGATACCCAGTGGTGAGATGAGCTTTGTAGTGCCATAGACCACAAGATGCTCCAGCGTGTATAGGTAGTTGGTTTTGTTCATGTCTCATCCGTACATACGAACGATACCTTATAATGATATGATGATAGCAGTGAGAGAGAAAGCTCGACAGGCATCCGGCTTTTATAAGATCTTTCCATTGAACATTCCATTAGCTTCTTTGGACTTAATTGCGTTGATGGAATTTTTTCTAAATGTCTGTGCACTGTTATTTTATTCTCTGAAAGTTACATACAATATAGTTGATTTTCGACTTTCTCGGCCATTGAAAGACAGGCCGGAAGGGGCCGGATGGACCAGTTGGATTATAATTCCAGCGCAACTCATTCCTGTGGTTCTGCTTTGATACCTGTTGTTTTGAAAATAAGACTTGTTCTGTTCCTCTCACCGATCCAAAGTGGCCGCTGTGCACGCACTGGCCCAGCATAGGCAAGTTCATCCACTCGGCAGGACAAGATCTTTCGCAAAGAAAGAGTTGGTCGTTGGCCTGAAACCAAACCCAGACCACCGAGAGCTGGATACAGCACGTAGGTAATGGAAACCGACTGGATCTGCTTAACACTTCCTTGAGAGAATTTTTGCAGATTTTGACAGAAATTAACGGGTGTGTTTGCACGATTTTTTCTAAAAAATACCCGGTATTTTTCAAAAAATCGTGTATACCCTGGTATGGGTATTTGAAAAAGTACCCAGGTATGGGTATACCCGATCAACAGTACTTTCTACCGCTGAAGCGAGCTGGACGATGCATTCTTATCCAAGCACGCAGGAAGCTAGCGGCTGGGCCGTGAAAGAAGGGCGATGTCGTATGCTCGGCGTAAATACGTACAGTACATGTATGGGGTGGGGTTGCAAGATGTGAATCCAGTTGACTGATCACACAACTTCGGTCTCCGACTTCAGATCGTGTCATATCGTTTCGCAATCAACAGTACCCCAAAACACTCTAACACCTACACACTGTCCTCATTAGAATTAATTATATAGGCAGTTCCTAATGAGCTCAGCATCAGGAGCCTTTGACAAGCAGTTGATGATCAAATCATGATTTTTTGGTCCAAATAGTACGTTATTATTAGGCTAATTAAGAAATATGGTTTCGCATTGAAGCTGACAGATTCAGCCTCTTGCGCAACTAACACTGGCAGAGGTTTCTAACTAATTCTATTGATCGTCCCATAAACAGCGATGTCTAACGGCACTTGGCTACCTTTACCGGTGATAGCTCTGTCCACAGCGTTCGGTTTGGAAAATGTGCTCTCGTTTCTCCTCAACTCTTTCCTCGTCTTCAGCTTACTACGGTATAAAGAGCTGAGAAGGCGCAAAGAACTGCTAATCCTAGTCGCTCTGGCTTTCGGCGATGCACTGCTAGGTCTCGGCTACTGTAGCGCCGCGTTCACACGACTCTTTCTACTCTACAAAGGAATGGACCGACAGCCTGCTAGCATAGTGGAATGTGCACTGCGACCCTACAACGTTTTGTTGGTATTCAGTAACGCCTTTTCATCGCTGATGTTGGTTATAGTGAGTTGTGATCGTCTGTATGCTGTCGCTTTTCCTGTTTCCTATCTGATTGCCACACGCACCTATGCTTTCAAAACGGTGGGCACCTGTCTGTTAGTCAGTCTGTTTATGTCCACTGGAGCCTTTTATGGTCTGAGCAGCCCTGCACAGGGTCCGCTCACCCAACTCTGCAATCCCAGTAGATTGCAGTACCCTCTTATCGGCTCCTGGGTGTTTGCGTTCAGTCAGCTGCAACTGATTTGTAGTTTGGTGTCAGTTCTCATCTACATTATCATTCCGCCCATCTACATGTATAAGAAAAACAAGGTAAATCCACAGCAAAATTCTAGCCAATCAGCGCTGACAGCCAAACAACGGAGATTAGTCAAGACTATGGGTTGGAGTACGGTATGTACCCTGGTCTTCGTGCTTGTGCCCATGATTATGCGCGCCAGGGTAGCTAGACTGCCTGTAGGTCACATGTTGCTAATGATGATCAATATGATTCGTGTTCTAAATTCGGTAGCTAACTTCTTTCTCTACTTTGCCAGACACAAGGAGATCAGGAAGGCTATGTTGCGCAGTGTCATGTGTAGGTCATACAATTAATTATTGCCATACTGAAAAGCATGGATAGTTTCGACCAAAGCTTTGACTCCAAAAGGGACAGATTTCTTAACTAAGGGATTTTCGGTCATGTTTTTGAAATTCCCCAAGTTTACCCTGATTCTTCGTTTTTGGGTCATAAAACCAGCATCATTTGGAA
This sequence comes from Sabatieria punctata, assembly GCA_030248155.1. Taxonomy (NCBI): domain Eukaryota; kingdom Metazoa; phylum Nematoda; class Chromadorea; order Araeolaimida; family Comesomatidae; genus Sabatieria; species Sabatieria punctata. The sequence continues at coordinate 13,828 of JASANB010003715.1, forward strand.
TTTTCGAACCAAACTTGTACTGTACCATTTGTAGTAAGTTGTGATGCTGTTTTTTTGCTGAAATTTTGAGCCAAATCGATTTAAGAACTGATCGAGAACAAAACATTTGAGCGAAGGTCAAAAGGGCGATGGAATTTTTTTATCTATACTGTATTATGTGTTGTCCTGTACCAGTTTGCAAAAATAAGAACCCGGTCTCGAATAGAAGCCCATCTAAGAGAAACTTGAAAAAATAGAAGGCCAGGGCTTCTAATCGGGAATGTACAGAAATTTGCATTTTGCCATATTTGCACGTATCTATACCTACAGTATCCTATTCATTGTGCTGAACGTTTGTCTATCGCTGCAGAATGTGGAATCATTTTTGCTTTATTGACGTGAAGGAATTGCTGAAAATACATATACATATCCAGTCAAAGACTTGCCAAGAAACTGAAACTGGAAAATACTATCCACAAAAGAAGCCACATTGCAAGCACTTCCGAAACCAATTCCTATTCAGCTTTCACGGTGCAGGGCCGACCATAGCCGGTGACTTTCGTTCACAAAACGCCTTCATAAAGTGGCGCATGACAGAGCTGCGTGCCGCATACACAAACGGATTAATTGCAGAATTGACAGTTGCAGTAAGGGCCACCACCTGGGAGAATTTGCCGGTCAGTTTAGGAATGAAACCTCTAGCCGCCAGCACCGATACCACGTTTGGGATGACCCAGAAAATAAAGTAGAACGTCAGAATCGTATTCACTGCCTTACTAGCCTTCAGTTGTCTCTTCAAGCACTGTTTGGCCACTTCACTAGCGACCTTTTTCCCGGCACTTTGCATGCAGATCAGTGCTCTTATGTAGAAATACAGAGTGCTCGAACAAACGGTTAGATTGAAAACAGCCCAGTACAATGCAAACCTATGGTTCACACTGCCTCCAAAGGTGCATCTCTCGGGCACTCCAAACAAAGGTGTACCCAGCAGAGAAAAACTTGTGCTCACAACTGCAAAGACATAAGCGAATGCCAGAAGTCGCCGAGCCGCCCTGGCGTGAGCTTTACTATTGCCGTACTTCAAGGGCCGTTTGAAGGCCTGAAATCGATCGTAGGCTATGGCCATTGTGATCAGATAGCTGGAAAAATAGCCAACTACCACCATGAATGGCAGGCCAAGGCACAGAAGGCGCACGTAAGCAGCTCTACTGAACTGAAGGTACAGATGACCTATAGCCAGAACTGTATTGCTGACGGCTGAAACAAATGAATGTGGCGCACTTGCTCAGTTAGCAGCACAGACAGTCAGACACCTAGCCAGTAGTACCATCCAACCCTATGATCAGACCTGCACGGTCCATTTCGCGACCCCCTGAAATCGTCACCTCGGACGCTGTGCCCTCCTTTCACTGCCAAGCCAAGCCACTCCTAGCCATGCTGTTGGGTGCCAGTTGCCAAGAGAGCGCCTGGCGTGGTGACGTCTCCGCCCGGCGACAAGAACTAAACCGGTATTGGCCTTATTGCTGGTCTCTCAGACAGCTCCTAGCGTCGGTGATCTTCTTTTTCCTCCAACACAAGCATGATTTGGGGAGCGGCTTTCGGTGCAACGGCAGATCCAGTCGGTTCCCATTTACCTACTCGCTGTAACCAGCTATCGGCAGTCTGGGTGGGGCTTTGTGCCGACGACCAACTCTTTGCGACAACAACTCGTTCTGCTGAGTGGATGAACGTCGTAGGGCCCATGGCACGCGCACAGCGACTTTTACGGCCTAAAGCACTACTTCAACTGTGTCGGCACCTTGGTACCACTACCTTATAGGGTACCGTTGTTAAGTGCCTGACTGTAGCAGTTCAACTTACAGAGCTGCAAATCTAACAGTGCTAGCGCTGAAAGCAGGTGTGAGCACTCTTGCTTGCGCAAATTTGGATACCTGACATAGGAACCCAACACCACAATATTTCCTCCAATGCCTATGAAGGCCACTGGTAGAATGGTGAAGTACACAAGAAAGTGTTCGAATGTGTACAAAAAGTTTATATTTTCAGTAGCATTCATGGCAACTTTCAAGCTAAACCAAAGGCAAGCAGCTAGAGATGATTACTGCTCTGGCTGCTAATCGTTTTGTTGCCATCAACAGGCCTGCCTGACGTGAAGACAAACAAGTTGTCGATAAGGTAAAGACAGTAGTTATTGGTGCACAGCTACGTAAATGAAGACGGCTTCCTAATGATGCATTATGCAGTTGACGGGCTTGGCAGGTCCTGTGAGACTCGATATTTTATACAGTAATAATTCGACACAGGGATGGATTTTTCGGGAAAATATCCTCGGCCTGCTTTTTTTCAGTTTTTTCGTTTTTTTCGGTTTTTTCCGAAATCGCGGAAAAAAACTCCAGCTCAGGTTCTTGGTATCCTAGCCTGGTTTTATGATTTCTAACGCTTTCTAGTGCCTTTCTCAGTCTTTTCAGACCAGAAAAACACGTGTTACATAGATATAAATCACGAAACAGGCATGAAACAATGCCTGAAAGATTCAATCAAGAAACGATAGATGCAAGTTTTCTTACAGCAGTTTGCATTTTTGTTTTATTATACCAAATTTGGTCTTTTCTGTTGTTTTTATAACAGTTTTGAGTCAGTATGGCCTATTATACATCGCAAAAGTCCATCTTTTAACAGAAAAATGACATATATTAACTATTTTAGCTTGAGTTTTTTCCGCGATTTATGTTTTCCGACCTTTTGGAAAAAAACAGTTTTTTTTCGAAAAAAAAACGAAAAAACACCGGAAAAAAACACGCCTCACATCCCTGATTCGACATAGAGCTTGTTTATTCGTTACATGTTCATTCATTCGTTGCATTTATAAGTGCAAATCTCAAATTGTGTCACCGGGTGCAACACTAGCAGCAGGTTTAAGCTTACAAAACGCCAGCATAAACTTTCGCATACTGGAGCTGCGAGCAGCATACACAATCGGGTTAACCATAGAATTCACCGAATTACCGACTGCAATAATAGGCGTCATTTTACCAAGAATAGCTCTGGGCATCCCTATCCCTACAGCCAGTATGTAGGCCAAATTCGGCAATACCCAGAACACTACGTAAAACTTGAGAACAGTATTTATCGCTTTGCTAGCCTTTAGCTGTCGCTCTAAAGCATTCCTGGCCAGGCCAGTATTAGTTGTGCTGGTTGTCAGCTTTCTGGTGGCACGCTTCATGTAAATTAGCGCTTTCAGATACATAAACACGATGCTAGGACACATGACTATGTTAAAGAGCGCCCAATACAACACATACAGCCTGTTAACGCTTGCCCCAAACGTACAAGTAACAGGCACACTTTCAAAGTCTACACCTAAGAAGACGCCAAGCATGCTGGCCAGCCCAAAAGTAACTGACACGAGCAAGACGCAGCGTGCGATCTTGGCATGGCCGTGGTCCTTGTAGCCGAACGGGTGCTTGAAAGCCACGAATCGATCGTAGGCAATAGCTAGAGTGACCACTTGACTTGAAAAGTAGCCCCACATGCCAATCACTGGTAGGCTGAGACACAGAAATCGACTGTATGAGGCTCTACTGATTTGGAGATACAGCTGGCCTGTCGAAAGAATCAGTGTGCCGAAACCTAAACCATCAAAGTGAACTTGTGCTTCTGCCACCCTGGTGGCACTGGCACGACAACTCGCCGCTCTACCGCGCGATTAAGATTTTTGAGGACTCACAATCCGGTACGCAAAAATCTAAATCGCGCAGTAGAGTGGCGTGTTGGTATGCCAGTGCCACCGCTGTGACAGAAGCATAAATCCGTCTTTACATACTGTATTTACTCTAACTGATATTCTACAATAGATGGACCTAAAGCTTTTAATGCACGTGTGTGTACTGTACACCATAAAAAGCAATAATAAGTTATTACTACTAACCCACGAACGAAGACTAAAAGACGTCAAAAATCGCTAATTTGGGCTCAAACACAGCCAAAACGTGTTGTTTTACAGGCTATTTTGGCAATTTTTGTGTCTGAAATTCTAAAGAAATCGCAAAAATTTGCTCAAAAAATTACTTGCCTGAAAAGTCGGAGGGGGTCAGAAAAACCGGCACTATCCCATTTCACGGTGATTTTCATGGTTTAGGGGACTCAAGCAACTATTAGAGTATAGGGGACTCAAGACCTATTCTACTTTAGGGGACTCAACGTATCCGAACAGATTCAGCGCCCACCGCCAAATTCCGTTTCGTACCTGTTTTAAATCGGCGCCCGCATCATACAAAACATTAATTAGCGCTTTTCTACTATAGGGGACTCAAGCTATTTCAGAATAGGGGACTTTTCAGTTCTATTCTACTATAGGGGACTCAAGCTATTTCAGAATAGGGGACTTTTCAGTTCTATTCTACTATAGGGGACTCAAGCTATTTCAGAATAGGGGACTTTTCAGTTCTATTCTACTATAGGGGACTCAAGCTATTTCAGAATAGGGGACTTTTCAGTTCTATTCTAATATAGGGGACTCAAGCTATTTCAGAATAGGGGACTTTTCAGTTCTATTCTACTATAGGGGACTCAAGCTATTTCAGAATAGGGGACTTTTCAGTTCTATTCTACTATAGGGGACTCAAGCTATTTCAGAATAGGGGACTTTTCAGTTCTATTCTACTATAGGGGACTCAATCTCTATTCTCGGATGCTGTATGTACATACAGTATGTACGTACGTGCTTACTATCAATGTTAAATTCATTGCGTTGATTTTGTGATTTTTTAATATTGCTGTTTTTCTTGTGTATTCGTTGCAGACAGGCAGTGGCAGTGCCAGACACGAAAAACTGCAACAGCAAAGTATCAAACAAGGAAGAAAGCACTTAAACAAAAAATTCAGGCACACCAGGACATTGATCCATTCAAATGAAAGAGTAGTTCTTGCTTTCGAAATAGTTGATCAATCGATTCAATCCTTTAATACTCAAAAGCCTGTAATGCTCAAGGTAAATGATGCTACTCTCTGGGCCACCGCGTTCGTCCAGATTCGCCAGTGCTTTGTCCAGTCCCTCCAGTAACTGAATGGACACGGTCCACTTTTTGTTGGAGAGATAGGTTGAGCAGCTGGTTAGTTTCGATCACAATTTGCCAGTCAGAGACACTGATTGTCTGCAGATCCACCAACAGAGATCAGTTGGCGTTCGTTACCAACCCATACGGTGCACGGAAGTGTCTGTACCTGAAGCTCAGTCGTTCATACTTTAAGCAAAGAATATAGTCCTACCGGTTCCCAGTAATGTTGTACGAAGCCTGCGAGTTTGATCTCTTCTTCTGCCTGCTCGCGTGACAGTGTACAGATCGGCATGAGTGTAAGAATGAGAAGCAAGCATTAATAGTGGTTGCTTGGCAATAAACTGCACCAGCACTCTGTTGTCTTCTGACATGGCAGTAAAAGGTAGCAGGCACTTTTCTTTAAAAAATACTGAATGTTGCTTGTTTTTGGCTGAGGGGATTTTTCTGATCCAAAATAGAGTTTCAAAATTAGTTGCCTAGTTTTTAAGATATGGGCTTTTTATGATTTTGGCAGAAAACTTTGTAATGAGAATATCTATAGGTTTCCCAAAAGGGCTATGTGATAAATCGTGCAAACGTACACATGTCCTGGATCTGTTGATTCGACATAAAATCAATCAATCAATCAATCAATCAATCAATCAAACGGCTGCACTTGTTGTAACATGCTCATTTGAAAGGTGACGCAATTCAGTGGCATGTAGGCTACAGAGCCATCAAATTTATATCACCTAATGCAGTTTTTGCCGCTGATTACGAAAATGACATATGCTTTTCAATCTGACCGCTCCTGAGCTACTTCTGTAGTTTTTATCCCCTGGTCTGGTATTCAGACATTCATGCATTACTGAAGGGAACCCTTTGTCAGTCAACAGTGTACTCGATCTATTTTGACCCGCTGAGGACAAAAACAGCCTTTGTTTTTCTCTATTCATTTTCAATTTTGAGATATTCAAACCAATTTGCATTGATATTCGCATATCTCAAAAAGGAGCAATAATAGATTAAAACAGAGGCCATTTCTGAACTCAGCGGGTCAAAATAGGTCGGGTACACTATTGACTGACAAAAGATTCCCTTCAGAAATGCATGAATGCTGAACATGTATTTCATGATTATGGCTTGTCACGGCATGTTTCTTAATGACTTCAGAGGTCCATAACTTGCGACTGAGTGGCCATAGCGCAAAAATGTGAAATATTAAATAAAATAAAAAAAATATATTCTGAATCAGCAGAGAAAACTGTACCAAATAGATACCACATTATGCCCAGCTTTGACAGATAACTTATTGTCTCAGTCAGTACCATGGCATAAAAAGAGTACCAGAGCATAACAGGACTGGACAATTTTTGAATGAACTACATGAAATGAAATAAATGAAAACTCTTAACTAGACCTGTGTTTTATAACTGAATATAGGTGGTAAACTCTAGTACGTAGTACTCTGTATTGATCTGTTTAACAAGACTCATTTGTCCTTGGCAAGTTGGACACAGTTGCTCATTTGCTGTCAAGCCGAATCTGGCACACCATTGTAATGTTTTATCTCGATTTTCTGCAAGGTTGGTGTCGTGTGAGTGCGTACGTATTGTAGTTGTGCATGCACGTTTCAGGTGTGATTGGGTATTCGCATGCAGTGGTGATTTACCTAGCTGTCACCCCTGAGTTGTAATAGACTTTAGCCGTAACTGGCAGGTCGGCCGACTGCGCTGCCCTGTCAGATTAGTTAGTCTGTGCGTTAGTGTCTGCCGTGCCTACTATTACCCCGTTACTTTATTGTTAAGATAAAACCCCGGCCGGTCTTGCCGTCTACGCCACACTACACTGGGCACCGTGCATTGCCGATCCACACTCACGCGCCTACAACCACAAACCGACCAACGTGTCAGTTTGTACAACGGTCAATGACAGCAGTTAAAGATGTCCATGTGTAGTCAGTCAAAAGTATATCATCAGCTGGAAGAAGATTTGCAACAATATGCAGTTTTCAATATCACACGTTTTAACTTAAAATCCACAGCACATAATTTAGACATTCAAACAGAAAAACAGATCAATATAACTGTTCAGACTTCAGATACAAGGTTTATAATAGTTATACCTGATAAATTTCTTCATAGCTCAGCAGCTCGGTACATGAACATACATACTGTATGTTCAGCGTTCCAGAATAGAAGTCCAGTCCCCTATAGTAGAATAGAACTGAAAAGTCCCCTATTCTGAAATAGCTTGAGTCCCCTATAGTAGAATAGAACTGAAAAGTCCCCTATTCTGAAATAGCTTGAGTCCCCTATAGTAGAATAGAACTGAAAAGTCCCCTATTCTGAAATAGCTTGAGTCCCCTATAGTAGAATAGAACTGAAAAGTCCCCTATTCTGAAATAGCTTGAGTCCCCTATAGTAGAATAGAACTGAAAAGTCCCCTATTCTGAAATAGCTTGAGTCCCCTATAGTAGAATAGAACTGAAAAGTCCCCTTTTCTGAAATAGCTTGAGTCCCCTATAGTAGAATAGAACTGAAAAGTCCCCTATTCTGAAATAGCTTGAGTCCCCTATAGTAGAATAGAACTGAAAAGTCCCCTATTCTGAAATAGCTTGAGTCCCCTATAGTAGAATAGAACTGAAAAGTCCCCTATTCTGAAATAGCTTGAGTCCCCTATAGTAGAATAGAACTGAAAAGTCCCCTTTTCTGAAATAGCTTGAGTCCCCTATAGTAGAATAGAACTGAAAAGTCCCCTATTCTGAAATAGCTTGAGTCCCCTATAGTAGAATAGAACTGAAAAGTCCCCTATTCTGAAATAGCTTGAGTCCCCTATAGTAGAATAGAACTGAAAAGTCCCCTATTCTGAAATAGCTTGAGTCCCCTATAGTAGAAAAGCGCTAATTAATGTTTTATACGATGCGGGCGCCGATTTAAAACAGGTACGAAACGGAATTTGGCGGTGGGCGCCGAATCTGTTCGGATGCGTTGAGTCCCCTAAAGTAGAATAGGTCTTGAGTCCCCTATACTCTAATAGTTGCTTGAGTCCCCTAAACCATGAAAATCACCGTGAAATGGGATAGTGCCGAAAAACCATCTCGGGGGGTCCCCCGGCTTTGCCTAAGTCGGGTGGGGCAGAGCCCCAGACCCCCTCTTACATGTATGTGTCTGGGACGTACATGGGCCACGTACATGAAATCCCCCACTAGGCATCAACCTGATAACATTTTGGATTTAATTTTTTTAAACGAGCCGGATAGATTGATTGATATTTCTGTAGAAGAACCCTTTTCAACCAACGATCACAACACGGTTTTAGCCCAAGTAAATTTGCCAATCTATAATTGCTCTCGGAGCGTCTACTATCGAAATTTTTTTAAAGCAGATTACACAAAAATTTCCACATTTTTTGACTCTGTAAATTGGGTTGCTGTATTTGCGTCCTGCTGTTCGGTCAACGAAAAATGGGAATTGTTTAAACAACTATGTGATACAGCTATTGAGAAGTTTGTGCCATTGTGTAAGAAAGGCAAAGCCAAGTCTTCCTTTTCTTCAAAAGAGATACGTTCACTCGATAGGAAACGTAAGGCTGCCTACCATAGGTACTGTAAAACGAAAAATGTGGATGACATAAATATGGCAAAAAATTTAGCCAGACTGTTGCGTTGTAAGCGTAGACAGCTACAAAAATACCAGGAGGATTTAGTGCTAGAATCGGGACAAGACAAAAAGTTTTGGCAATATGTCAACTCAAAGATGAAAACCTCAAATCGAATCCCAATTTTAAAATCCGATACAGGTCAACTGGTTTCCGATTGTCATACAAAATGTAACTTATTTAACGAATATTTTGCTTCAGTTTTTCAGGAAGATAACGAAATTGAATATGCGTTGTTAGAACGCACCAGAAACCGCTTGGGGGACGTACAGTTTGCGCCTCAAAATGTGTTTGCTTATTTGACCGAATTGGCCAATAAGCATTCACCAGGGCCAGATGGAATGGGGCAAATATTTCTGAAAAAACTAGCACTTCAGCTTGCATTTCCACTTTCCATAATTTTCGAATCCTCCTTCATTGAAGGTGAACTTCCAAGTGATTGGAAGCTTGCCTTTGTGACTCCCATCTTTAAAAAAGGGGCTTTATCTTCTGTTGAAAATTATCGGCCAATAAGTTTGACCTCTGTTTGCTGTAAAGTTATGGAAAAAATGGTAAAAGACAGAATTCTACGTTTTCTGCTGATTGAGGGATTGGTCTCAAAACATCAGCATGGCTTTTTGTCGCGACGCTCAACTGTTACTCAACTTTTGGAATGCATTAATGATTGGACTAAGCACCTTGATAAGGGTGACTTTGTAGAAGTTTTTTACATGGACATTGCCAAAGCTTTTGACTCTTGTTCTCATCAGATCTTGCTGGCTAAGCTTCGCGCTTATGGCTTTTGTGGGAACCTGTTGAATTGGATACAGGCTTTTCTTTCAAACAGGAAGCAATGCGTAGTTATCGATGGCACTCGCTCCTCGGTGGCAGAGGTTAAATCCGGGGTTCCCCAGGGGTCTTGTCTCGGACCTATTCTGTTTTTACTTTACATGAATGACCTGCCGTTCTTATTTCAAGACAGCACGGTGAACATTAAAATGTTCGCTGACGATTGTAAGGTGTATATGGGGCTTCCTAAAACGGGGTACGATATAACTGATTTTGAAAAGGCTATCAAAAAAGTAATCGATTGGTGCTCTTCTGTTAAGTTGACATTAGCACTACATAAATGTGCAGTATTGCATATTGGTTTTTCAAATCCTAAGTTAGATTACTTAGTCGAAGGGACGCAAATACAGACAGTTTCTGAAATACGAGATTTAGGAGTTCTTGTAGGGCTAGACCGCTTTTCGTACGTGTCTTTTTCCTCTCATTGTGTAAAAATTGCCAGAGAGGCCGGTAAACGCGCAAATCTTATTCATAGAGCCTTTACAAGTAAAAATCCCGAATTTTTGCTAAAACTTTTTAAGGCATTTGTTCGTCCTAAGCTCGAGTATGCTTCTCCGGTTTGGAACCCATATAAGTATAAGGATATACGACTATTAGAGAGCGTCCAACGATCTTTTACACGAAGATTGACGGGGATGGATAGACTCTATGGCGAGTACTTGAACTTGTACTTGATCATCTGGATCTTGAAACATTAGAATACCGACGATTTGTGATAGATCTACAGTATGTATACCGCATTTTTTACGGCCTTGTAGATGTAGAATTTTCAAATTTTTTTGAGAGGTCAAAGGTGACCAGAACCAGAGGAAACGATTGTAAGCTAGCTATCCCTATTTCTAAAAAGCATCTAAATTGTAGACTAAACTTTTTCACTCATAAGGTGGTAAAGTTCTGGAATCAACTGCCTAATGAAGTTGTGAATGCTAACTCTTTGGACAAATTTACGGCCTTGGTAAAAACGCAAAATTTGCCGCAGCATTTGTTATTTAGTTAGGCTACGTAATATGTCAAATATGGCGACTCGTGGCCTGTCGCTCCGACGATTTTGTGTTACTCGGGCGATAAAACTTTGACTTTGACTTTGACTTTGGGCCGGAAAAATAGGCTGGGTGGTGATGTGGGGGTCGCGGCTATTTTGGTGGGTGGGCTCAGGAACAAAAGTCGGCTTCAGGTTGGGGCCGTTGGGGGTGTCGAGCCCAAGTTGAGATGGGCAAACACCTCCGGACCCCCGCCGCGACCCATGTATGTGTCGGTACCATATATGGTGCCACTACTCTAGGTACCGGTGCCAGTACCTAAACGGCGTTAAGTACCAGAGACTGAAGTAAGCCTTGGATTCTTTTAAGCCGTATATAAGACGTATTTACCCGTTAGCAGAACGCCTGTTCTGTTTAAGGTAAGCCTAACCATAAGCCTGAGGGCAAATTCAAATACGGTAGTAACTGTATTGATTCCAATTGAATTGAACATACAAATTTTGGTGTCGACCAGAGCAAGAGAAGTGATTAGATGAGAACATTCCTGTTTGCGCAGTGCAGGGTACTTGAGATAAGCTCCGCCTACCACCAAATTTCCCAGAAAGCCAATCAAACTGACTGTCAGCGTGGTACTGTAGACCAAAAAGTGTTCAGCAGTGTATAAGTAATTAGGATGGTGCACAGAAAGATTCATATTGCCAAGTTTACAGCGGCAATTCTAACTAAACTGATTATATGCGCGGTACTTGGAACAGCTGCTTAATTAAATGTTGACACGTTTCTATGCATTTAGGAACAAATGATAGAAAAAATTGGACAATCGCTCGTTCGTGCTTGGCCTTCATCAGCAGACAGACCGCCGCGGAATATCTGATGAGATCAATAAGCCGTCCCGATTCTGTCAGCAGACAGACCGCGGAATATCTGATGAGGTCAATAACTCGTCCCGATTCTGTTTCAACTTTCACACATACACTAAAGCTGTACTGCATTCTATGTTTTGTGTACATAAACTTTACTTCACAACCGCACCCAAATAAGCAAACAATAGAAAGAAAAGATCACCTTTTACTCATGAGCAACAGCTTGTTAAAGCGGCCTTTAAAAGCAGCTCGTAAACATCTGTTAGACTACTGATGGTTGGCTAAACTGTTTATTAGGCCGTTTTTTGCGTCGGTCGCACTATTGGCACAATCTGTCGACTGCAGCGGTGAACGGAGAACTAGCGAGCGTATAATAAATTCAAGTGGCATTATAGTAATATCATAGACAAAGGCCAGTATCTAGGCGCTAGCCCGACTCGCTTGGTTGACAACCGAAACCAACCACTCCACCAGTAACCCCACGTTAGCTTTGAAATGGATTCCAAGCCCCTTCAATTCGACGACGTCTACCAATCTACGAAACAGTACGGCCTTTACCAATTCTGCCTCTTACTTCTAATCCAGTACGCTTGTATTAACATAGCCGGCAATTACGTCTTTATGAGCTTTGGAGGGCTCCAGCCCACTCTTAGCTGTACCGATACGAACGAAACCTTCGCTACCATGGACTCTAGCGTCTGCGAAAGAATAGAGAACTGCACGAATCTGAAATCGGAGAACGTCTTTCACTCGTTGCACGATGATTTTGATCTGGGCTGCCAATTTGACTGGGTTCCCGGTTTGTTGGCCTCAATGCAAATGGCGGCTTCCGGCTTTGGGGAGCTGATTGGTGGACATATAGGAGATTATTTCGGCCGGTAGGGGTAGACCACTTTTTATTACTGCGCATGTGTACTGTACATGTAACAGAGGCTGCGACTGTAGCTACACCCTCTTACGGAAAGACTATTCTTCCAACCCCTTCGATTTTCTGGGAACCTAGACCAAGTTCAAACATGAAAATTGATAAAATTGCCTGTAAAACAGCTGCATCTTGATCCCTATTCCTTTTTCAACATACAATGTAACACTAAGTTTTTGAGCGATTTTTAAATGGAAATTTTTATCTACCTCGCACAGAAGTTTTGTGCTCAGGATTCGGCGAACGAATGGTGTTATATGTACATAATGGCCTAAAATGTTGACCCACTTTTCAAACATGACTAATACGATTCGTTCTCCATCATTTCTTAATCGATTTGACTCAAATTTTCAGGATTAATTAACAAGATAACTGGGTAGATACTAAAGGTGCTAAAATTCTGACTAAACCTTTAGCATCTACCCAGTTACCTTGTTAATTAATCCTGAAAATTTGAGTCAAATCGGTAAAGAAATGACCGAGAACGAATCGCTTGAGTCAAGTTTGAAAAAGGGGTGGACATTTTTTGGCCCATACTGTATGTACGTGTGCAGTAAGCAGTTTACAGCCCAATCTGGTGTGAAACAACTGAAATTTCAGCAAATGGACCATTTACAGCGGCTATGCCGGAATGCTCTTCAGCGGACTGCTATGCGGACTCGCCCCTAATTGGCAGATTTTGCTGATTGGTCTAACTGTGCAAGGCTTTTTGTTCGGCTTTCAGTGGAGCACGCACTTCACCTATGTATCAGAGACTGTGGGCAAGAAGTACCGTATCCTACAGAGCTGCGCCTTTCAGTGGTCGTTGGCATTCCAGGTATACATAAAGAGAACACACAAACAATATGAACAAAAATCTGACAAACAAGAAAGAAAAAAGGCAAACAAAAGATAGTTGTATCAAGTGCGGAAAGTGAACAAAACAAGGAAAAGTAAGTGGAAAACAGAATGGAACAAATACGGTTAGAAAAGTATAAACCAAATTGAAGAAAAACTGAACACAAAATTACTGCTGTCCTAATTTGGTCGGATGGCTGGAAGAAAATTCTTATATGCGCATTTGAAATGATTTTATAGATCAGAAAAGTACGGTTGGCATGCATACACGAAAGCTACGGTCCAATAGAACACAAAAAAAACTGCAAAAAAGAAATCGCATTCAAATTGTTTCCTATTCGATAGACTGAAATCATAACTACGAACAATCAAAATAGGACAACTGTTTCAGCTGGACGCCCTGATAGCGTACTGGACTGGAAATTGGAGGGTCTACCTCTTGGTTATCAACAGCATCTGTCTACCTGTCACCGTAATTATGTATTTTCTCTACGTCGAGTCCCCGCGCTGGCTCATACAGAAAGGGCGTCTGCGTGAAGCAGCTGTAGCTCTCAACCGCTTGGCCAAGTTCAACGGTCAACAGACCAAGTTCGAGCCGGAATGGCTGTCCCAAATAGACGAGGGCCAACGAACCAAATACACAGTGTGGCATCTGTTCAGCAGCAGGCAGCTGGCTGCTTACTCCATTGTACAAGCAGTGACTGGAGTGGCTACCGAGTCCATTCCCGGCGTCATTCTCTTCAACGTGCAGGACCTGGCCGGCAGTCCGTTCGTCAACGTCTGTTTGTACGGCACTTTGAGACTGTGGACGCCCATTTTTATGGTATTGATGGAACGGAAGACGCAGTGGTTTGGCAGACGAGCGCTATTTCTCGAATCGCAAGGTCAGGTTCAGTAAATAGACAAAATATGACAAAATAGTACAAAAATATTACAAAGTAGTACAAAAATAAGACAAAATATGACTACTGTTTTAGGCTTCGTATCACTGTGTTTTCTGCTGATAATCGTAATCCACTTAGCTGGCTACCAAACCGAATTGAAATTGCTCTCAACTGTCTTAGCATTGCTGGGAGCCACCGTGAATGTGGGTATGGTGTGGACAGTCTACAAGCAATACACAACAGAGCTCTACCCTACCGTAATGCGCGCCATAGCTGTGGGTACATTTACGGTAATCTCGGTCTCTGGAATGGCACTGGCGCCAATGATGGTCTACCTACGGAAGTATTGGTCGGCACTGCCTTATGCCGGCGCGGCGCTTGTAGCTTCTTCGTCGCTGGTTTTGGGCTTTTTCATCCTGCCGGAGACCAGAAATGTTCCGTTGCCGGACGCCATACCGGTACCGCTCAGTACAGAAGCCAGCCAGAATACATTGTTGGACAATGAGAAAACTGACGAAAATCAGATTTGCCGTTTGTGAGTCTTTTTGCTTACCACACAGAGAAAACGTCTTTTGAGATACGGTTACTGCGATCTGCTAATGTACAGTTAGAGATCGCATTAACCGTGCCTTGTGACCGCATTAACCATAGCTTGTCATCGTATTTAACTATCGTAAGACGGTCTGTCTACAAAGATCTCATTAGCACATCGTTAATACGTTAAATGCGTTAAATACGAATCAACCAAAGCCATTCCAGAACGCAGTGCTGACTGTTGTAGCACGGTTAACGTGATCTGCTAATGCGATTGTTGCAGATGATCTGTAAATGTACATTAGTAGATCTCATTTAACGCATCATCAGTCAGAGGCGCCGCGCCGCATTATCACATCGTTACTACGCTAAATGCAATCTTGTTATGCGATCTGTAACTGTACGTTAACAGATCGCAGTAAACGTATCTCAAAAGACGTTTTCCCTGTGCCAGTGATTAATTGCTGTGACAAAGCTTATGTTATTTTGCTGGCTGTAAACCCGTCAGGATTGTGTTTCAGAGGTCAATCTTCTGTTTCATCAATTTCATTCGACCAGACACTTTTATATATATAAACGCCGCTTTACAGGGCGGGCACAAATCACCTCCCCAAGAAGTTGGAAAATGGAAAATATAAAAAATGGAAAATGCTTCAGAACAATTTGGAAATTAGGAAAACATGCACAATAACAATCAACATCACCGGCTGCAAAAAAATTTGCATATCAGTAACGCGGGCAACTCGGCAACGGTATGAGGTCCCGCCATCACAATAGACTCATATGTCTTTCCAAAAGTTCCACAATGGAAGAATGGCTATGATTGCGGAGTTTTCGTCTGTGCTTTTGCTGCGTTCATCTCATCTGATTGTCGGATTTTAGCTGCACAAGTGCCTATTCTAACAGCAGTTGAGCACTTGCATGCACTATGCATGCACATATATCGTAAACTTCACTTACAGGCTGGTATATAGCACTGGAGGCAGCATTGTGCCTACCTATCTTTTTCTGCACAAGACCTTTTGTCCTCTTGGTCATCACTGTGACTACGTACTAACACTGCCTGCAATTTAGAAATCGACTTCTGAGATCTATGCTCAAAGAAAAATAACCCTATTTACAATCATAAACGCGACTCCAAATCTATTTTAGCTTAGATTTAGATTTGTTGTCACCAAAAGGCAGTGATGACAGGTAGATAAATGGGATGGACTTTTATATATTTCGACTTATTGAATGAAACAATTTTGCGACAAGCAGTCGTTTCCAGCATGAGCTGTTGCGTTCATTTTACCCTTAGTAGTGCTTATTTCCCTTTCCTTATGGTGTAACTTGCGATTTTCCTACTTTCCTACTTTCGGGGAGCGATTTGTGACATTGGAAAACCCGCAAAACTAGGTGTACCACTGTGTATCGCACGTCCTCACCTTTCCGTTTTTCTGGGGAGGCGATTTGTATACGCGCCACCCCTTACTTATTTCTTAGTGTGAGTTGGTTTGGAGCTTTTTCTTACCACTCAGCGAAAACGCACAATCTGAGGTAAAGCTGAATATGACATGCAGTAATTACAATTAGATGTTGATGTGTAAAACAATAATTTAGCTTAACAAATCAAACCGCACTCAAAAATGTTCAGTAGTTCTGGAGTTATTAATCTGTCCGTGGTCTGTTGTCCTAGTGGCTTGCAATCGGCTAAGTCACCAACAGTTTTTATTACCACTGTACAGACCTATAATAAAGGTGGCAAGTCGTAGGGCGCCTGTCAGAGGCTCCGCTGCACGCTGCACGCACACACTGACTAGAGATAAGGCTGCAACTGGGCCATGCTGCATAGGTAACGTAACTGGCAGCATAATTTACATGCGGCTGGGCGGCGGCTATCTACGTACATTGTATCACATCCTACGCTCTACGCCTAAATGTTAGGAGCTGCGGCTGGGTGTCCAGCTACGGACATACCAACCACCCTTTCCTCTTTCAAGCGAGGATGTAGTTGATCTTCTGGTCTTCTTGGCGCATGGTGAGCTTCGATGGCTGTACTTGGCGTTTGGGATGCATTGATGCCTGCACTTCCCATCTGCTCCAACCTGCGGCTCATCGTGATTGTTGACCTCTGGCATTTCGCATTGAGGCAGCAGGTTTCAGCAGCTCTTGGGACACCATGTCTTCCTTGCCCAAGGGAGTCATCTGCACTTCCACCTCTTGAAGGGACAGCAAGGCATCCATGCCCAGAATGCTGTGGCACTGTGTATTTGCGAACACATAGACGCTTGTCTGGGTGGTGCTCCCTTTCTGCCAGATCGATGCTGGGAAATGGCGCACCTGAGGAACCGGCCAGTCCTTGGCTTCCTGACAGGCAACAGAGAACTGGTGTTGTGTAAACCGTGCCAGCTGAGAGAAGAGAGTTCCTTGCCATCGGTTCTTCCATCTATGCTCTCTGACTGGTCTTTGCATCCACTTGTTGGCACAGTGCAGGCCCGTTTGTAGTGTTCCTTCTCCTGGCTAGCACAGGAATAGCCGGCAGTGTTGCTGGATGGAGGCTTGAGCTCCTTGTCCAGGCACAGTGTAGCAAGAATGGCAACAGCTATCTCGGCTCTGTCTTTTGTGCTCACAAGTTGTGTGGATGTTGATATGTCCACCATTGGTGTCAATGATGTGTGGCTTGAGTGGTAGCGTCAGCTTCTCCTGCTGCTTGAGGTGTGGCCATCCCTGTGGTGCTCCTTCCCTCTGTGGGTATTGAGGTTTTACCCAAAAGACCATGTTGGCAGGTGTAGTGATGGTTCCATACTATCCATAGTACAGAATGATGGGCGCGAATGCGCTATCCTTTGCAGTGCCGGTTCCATACTGTCCAAAGTACAGAATGATGGACGCGAATGCGCTGTTCTTCTCCCCAATGAGGTTGTCCACCTCCAAGTAGCACGTTTTCCACTTCTGGGAAGTTATCCACCTCTGATTAGGGATGGCCAAAGCACGCTCGCGCCGCGCCGAATAGAAAATACAAAATCACAGCCAAAAAGTGGTCCAAAGCCGTTTTTGAAACTTCAAGCGCAAATGCTTTTTTGTGTTCCGTTATTGATAGGGGGATGTGATGTATTTATATGAAACAGAGTGTGAGCTATCGAATAAGATGCATTTTGAATCATAATTCGGCCGTTAAAGGGCATTTTCCTCTCGAAAACTGAATTCGTCGTTTTTCAATGGCCATTTTCTGCTAAAAGGAGAGTTGATTCAAATTTTGTTCAACCGGCTTTAAAATCAGCGCAACTCGTTACCTATATAGCACCGCTTTTTTTCTTTCCGCACTTCGGCATGGTCCCCACAAATTTGATTCTCTCTTAACTACTGAAAATGGGCATTTTCCTGGATTTTTTTCATGTTCCTCGTTCTTGTAAAAAAACGACGAATTCGGCGCAAGATGTTCAATCGGTTCCGTGTACAGTAGACTTCAGACTTTCGAATTATATAAGAATTCGCTCTCTGCTCTTTGCCGTTAACCCCACAAACGATGTTGAAGTTTCTGTAACCCTAAATTTTTGCCATTTCAGGCTTTTATTGTACCCAACACTTGCAATCATACTTTTTTGCATTAATTTAGCTGGGCGACGATTATTCACATCTTTCTAGTAGATTTTAAACAATCAAGTTGGTTTCACCTTCGTAACACGCGCCATAGAAAATCAGCCACCGCTGGGACGGCGACCAAGTTATAAACACTAATTTACGCGATTTGATCCACGCGGCTGTTTTGAACCCGCATTTCTCCAATTCTTCATGAAATTATGTGCGGTTTTTTTGCGTAAATAATCGCATCCGGTCATTCTATTGCCGTTTTAGCGTAAATTTTGCTTCTAGCGCGAGTTATTCAAATCTGTTGCCCATAATTAAAAATGGTACCAAGTGCGCCATACAAAAGTTCTTCGCAGATGGACGCTTTTAGATCGCATTTTTCTAATTTTTCACGGAATCAAGTGCGGTTTTTTGCGTAAATTATCGCATCCGGTCATGTTATCGGCGGTTTTAGCATAATTTTTTTGCTGTAGCGTGAATTTTTGAAAACCATTGGCCATACCTACTCTGATCTGCCTTGCGTTGGCCACTGACTGTCCCTGCATCAGTTCGAATGACCTTCCTTCACCTTCTAAACTTTGATCCACAAAGGTCTGGTTTTATTAGGGAGCGATGTGCAGATCGGCTTCATCAGCTTTGTCAGCTTCATTCGGACTAGGTTTTACTCATACATTCAAAAGCAGTATGTCAACTGAAAGTTCTTCTGAGCTACAAAATCACCGGAACGTTTGCGGCTGAGAGCTTCTTGATACCTTGATTAAGAGCATGAGGCTCAGCTGCCCAAAAAATCGATAAAATCGACGTTTGTGTAAGCTGCTGGACCCTCATGAGTAATTGACTGTGTAAAGGCATTATTTGGGCGATTAAGGAAAGTAAGGTATTGTTAGATTCCGCAAAAGCCAGGGCTTTCAACCAGCACAATAATTTGGATTTCGGTGTAGATGACAGCTGTAACAGTTATGAAACGCCGTTTTTTCGGGTTTCTGCTTTGCGCTGGCACTGGCTGCAAGCTAGACATGGGCAATTGGTGTCATATGAAAGCCAGCGAAAAATCCTATCTAGTGAGGTTGCGTGCTCTTGATAATTCGGCTTGGTTTGCTTTCAGTAGAGGAAAATGTGCGAGGTTGTCGGCCATCGTGTGTATTAGCATAGGGAAAATTTCGAAGAAAGTAGTTGCCATGCGCTGGCTCAGGAACGAATCAATATTGGTGGAAATTGTTCCTAGGGTAAATCATACCTGAAATTGTGTGCTTGCTGAAACAACAAGCCGTTTTCGAGTTATTCCATTTTTAAAAAAATTATATTTCATCTTGCCATAAAACAATTTTAAAATCGTAATTTTTTAAATTGACATTTACAAAGTAAGAACAAACCCTAAACTTATTGATAAAAGCAAAAAACCTTAACTGAATCGGTTAGAAATCACGCCAGAATTTTTACAATGTAAAAACCGAAAACATGCACGCGCTTCATAAGGCGTTTTCGATTCCGCAGCACGGACTTCTTTGCCCATACCTAGTAGTAGTGAGAGTAGGGATGCAATGCAAATGGTATAAAAATACCAAATAGTGAATGGTATTTTCGGAACCAAATAATACCAAATAGTTGCCACACAAAATAGGTCGCAAAGCAATGTAGACTAAGCGAAAAAACATGTCCTCTCTGATTTCTTGGTGGAATGCAAACTTTACCACGTTCAGATAACCGCTGCACTACTGGAAAAGGAATTTTAACAGGATTTACCTATAACGATCTGCAGCTTGTGTTCAAATGTCTGTCAACTCAGTCTAGTAAAAAACAGCTTTTCAATCATGCAGGAAACAGCTCCGATGTAAACAGTCCATGTTTAAGTGTCAACAAGAATGGAACATACAGTTCAATCAAACATCAGTTTGAAGAAAAGAACTATGTTAAGATCACAGTATCAACAAATCCTAATCCCTTTTTTCTGTTTTGAACAAGCAAATATAGAAGAAAATATGCCCAAATGTGTATAAGAGACTGCGGAACAGGTGTAGCTGGGGGGAAATCAGGAACTGATCTCAAACAGAAATTAATGTTTTTAGTGTTCATAACTAATTATAAATTAACAAGTTTTATCGATAAATATCGATTATTTTTTGGCAAAATTTCAAAATCGTCCAAATAGGGTAATGTTATATACCTGTAATTTGAAGGGGTGGCATAGATGTACCAGGGAGGGGTCCAGGGAGGTCTGCCCCACCCGACTTAGGCCAGACCTCCCCCACAAACCGCGAGATCCCCGAAACGATTTTTCCGACCTCCCTCAGATTTTGTAGCAAGTATTTTTGAGCAAATTTTGGAATTTTTTTAGAGTTTGAGAGGTACTGTAATTGCTAAAATCGGCTGTAAAACAGCCCAAATTATGGATTTTTTTTACGATTTTAGCCGGAAAATTGGCATTTTTGAGGGTTTTAGTCCCTCCCTCCATAGAATTTGGGCTCAGACCGCCGGCCGGTACCAGACCCTCAAACCCCTCCCGTTTGGCGGATGACCTGTTACATGTATGGGGCGGTAAATATTTAAATGCTGAGTGGTAGCATCGGCTAATGGGGGTTGAGTGGATGGTTTGCCAATAAGCCCGACTTTTTTTTTACTAAAATCAAGGATTTTAGGCTTATTTTTCGTCAAAACATGGTTAATAAGCTATTCTGGGCTTATTTACAACTTTATCATAATTTTCTATGTAGAATTATTCCAAAATACCCATAGAGACGCATCAGTATAGGCACGCTCCGGAGGGTCTGTTTTATAAATTTAAAAATACCCCTAGGGGCGCATCAGTATAGGGCACGCTCCGGAGTTGTAGTCATAAGGAAATTAATTAATTAATATAGTCCATTTCTGACCTTCCCCGTGATTCCCCCTCCCCCCCAGCAACACCAAACCTGAGTCCACGATCGCAAAGTAACCTGGATTATTAGCTGAGAGTCTAATTAATTCTATTATTTAAACTATTTGGTATACAAAAATACCAAATAATACCATAACTTAGAAAATGCCAAATACCATTTGCCTCCCTAAGTGTGAGAAACGAGTTTCCAGTGCATCTGTCTCTAGCAGCTCTAGCTGGTGAAAGATGTCTGTCGGCAACTCTCTGCTAGACAAGTTGACTCGTCGCGATGGTGCGGAAGACGAAGACGACTTACAGAACAAATACGGCGGCTCAGACAGCGCTGACAGACGGCGACCGAGACGGAGGAGAGACCGAAGGGACGAGCAGAAGTACACCAAGCTACAACTGGCCTCTGAAACGCAGCTGTCTGCTGGTTCTGGCGGTGCCAAGAAGAAAGCTCACTTTGTCAATCTGTTCAGTCAGCAGGGCGTCGAAAGAACTGTGGCTCAGCTACCTGGTAAATCTGTTCTATATACCGTTTGTTTTTTATTCAGTCCGGAAAATATACAGCGTGTCCCAAAGAATATCGTAACCATTTCTTTTTGCTGCTGTTTGCGCATTTGTCGACCAAATATAATGAAAAATTGGAAGATGATAGTGGCGGCCTGAGGTTTGGCTTTGGGAGGTCAGAGCCTGAAGGGGGATTAAACCCCCTACCTCAGCTCCCTTTTTGCCCATGTCTGAGCAGAACTGAAAAACAGATCCTCAGTCTCAAGGCTAGGTCAGTATCAGTGGGTTCTCTTTTTAACGCTATATTAACGCTATGTTATTGAAATTGCCCAATTTTACAAATTCTTTAATTTATCAAGATTCAGTCAAGTCTGCTGCTGGACACAACTCTTAACGCACGACATTTCCCCTATTTTGACAAATAAACTCCAAATTTCAGCTTATTTAGTCAAGATTTGCGGAAACGGCAGCAGCAGGAAGAAATGTTATTTTTGGGCTCTGCTGTAAATGGCACCAGTAACGTTCTCTGTTACTTGTAGGCCAGATCACTAAACCAAGAGTCTCTCAGCTTCGCAATTCTATCCTTGTTCTGGCTGGCCATTTGCTCTTGAGCGTAGCTAAGGTATCGGCGAAGGAATGAAGGCATCATAGCTCGCTTGAATGCAGGGTTTCGGCTTGCGGTAGTCGGAATTAACAGGAAGCAGAGAAAAATCACTACTTTTGCCATATCCTTATCCGTCCTCCTGATTAGTTCAAACTGCCACTTGAATGCGTGCATAGACAAGAAAATGCTGCTCCGAAATTACAGCCATCAGCGCGCTGCCCTGCCCTGCCCACGCCTGACTTCCTAATTGTTCCTTTTATTAATTACTATTGTAAACTATACATCTACCAAGGAAGGGGCTTGAAGGTTCCCAGCTGAAAGGCCACCACGTGACACCTTTAGAACCACCCGAACCCGACTCGGGTGACCCGAGCCTAAAATACAGTTTACAAACATGAGTAAATTTTCAGCTTAAAAGCCTTTAGCCTTTTTGTCATTTTATGATTGTTTCTAGCTGTAAAACGCATTCGCCAGGTTGAAAGTGCAGCTTCTGCCTTATTATTAATTTTAAAATTGTGCTAAAAACCACGGGAATTTTGGCGATTTTTTATATTTTGGACCCACTCCCTTCAAAATCGCATCCCGGTCATCGTCTGTTACATGTGCTGTAGAGTTTTATAAGATGAGTTTTCGGCCACCGTCAGCTAGCGAACGACCGGAACGTACCTGTTTTTGACAAATAAATAGTGTTAACACATACATGCATCCCTTTTACAATAACATCTCAAACCCGATTCTCAAGCAGTTTTGGTAGTTTGAAGAGGTCTGGCTGGTTGGGCCATTCCGCAATCAGGGCAAGAAAAATTTTTAAAGTTAGCCTTCTAAAATGCTCTGATATCGACTAAATTATTGGTACTGTTCCGCCCAAAACCCCTCTCAGGCTCTCACCTACTCCCCTCAGCCAGCCGCTACCCCCTCAGAAATTTTTTGGAAGAATTTTGTATAGAAAGTTATGATAAAAGTATCCATAGAATATGTCTAAATGAGCTCAGAATATCTTATTTTAACCTATTTTAACGAAAAATATCCGAAAAACCTTGATTTTGGCAAAAAATCGGACGTTTTGGCTTACCATCCGCTCAGTTCCTCCCAGGCGCTCGTACCCCCTCAGGAATTGAAAATTCTACCCTCATCAGCCTAAATGCTAGCCAATGTCTGGGTGTAAATGAGCTCAAAATATATTTTAGCCTATTTTACGAAAAATAAGCCAAAAATCTTGATTTTAGTAAAAAATCGAGTTTTTTAGCTTACATCCTCCTCAAGCCCCATCAAGCGCTCCTAACCCCTCAGGAATTGAACATTTACCACCCCTTGCCGAACTGATAGCCACGTCTGCTAAAATGGGCTACGTTGATGATTGCACAGCACAGACACGCAACAGTACCCAACATACATGTGCATGGTCGGCGGCTCAGGGCGGACGGCCAGGTCTCCGTGCGTAGTTGCCTGGATATAGGTGCAAATTTTCGGCGGGAAGTTCAAATTTTGGCGGGAAATTTAAATTTTTGCCCAAAATTTTGGCTAAAAATACGGAATTTTCGGTCAAAATTCAAAAATTTTCGGTAGAAATCAGATTTTCGACAAAAAATTGTCAAAAAACCACTTTTCTGACAGAAACGTTGCCAAAAAATCGAAAATTTTCAGGAAAATTTGAAAAAATTTCGGGTTTGGTGCGTAGTTGCCTGGAGGAAGGGTGTGTAGTTGCGTAGTTGCCAAAATTGATTTCTGTGGCTTAAAAACGCATCTGGAGGCTTTCTAGCATCCTCTAGCAACGTTTGGTAGATTTTTATTTTCGTCCCCCCCCCCTGTCCCCCTCTGGGCACCCCCCATGCACATGTATGGTACCCAAGAAATGGTTTGGGTTTCCTAAAAATTTAACAAAAGTTCCGATAAATTCCGAGGACTCTAACTTCGGAATCGGTGCCACTAGTTCAGATCGGAATCGGAATCGGAATGAGAATTCTGGTCGTTTGCTACCGTCAGTCTGCCCATAAATGGGTCGGAAAAATCCGGGTGGTGGTTTTAAGGTCTTGAGGGTGCCGCAAAAGGTACTGAAAACCCCTATTTTGCCTTAAAAATCGAAAAAATTTTCCCTCTGGGAGGGGGCCATGGCCGGCCGAGGGGTATTGGCCGCCAAGGGAGCAGACAAACTCCCTAACTCCTAATTTATGAGCGTGCCATTTATAGAGATTTCACTGTATGTCTATGGCTATGCACTGCATATTTAGAACTCGCTTTCGGTAATACCTGCAATTTTAGTACTTTTTTTTCCATTCAGGTCGTCATGCCTGCGACTGCGAAGCGCGACGGCATCAACTAATCAATAATTGTCTCAAGTGTGGACGAATCGTGTGTCAGCAGGAAGGCTCGGGAGCTTGCTTCTTCTGCGGCGAGCTGGTTTGCTCCAAAGAAGGTACAATTTGGATTTAGTGCTCGGTCTGTATCTGTCCGTCAGTCAGTCAGTCAGTCAGACAGTCAGTCAGTCAGTCAGTCAGTCAGACAGTCAGTCAGTCAGTCAGACAGTCAGTCAGTCAGTCAGACAGTCAGTCAGACATTCAGTCAGTCAGTCAGTCAGTCAGTCAGTCAGTCAGTCAGTCAGTCAGTCAGTCAGTCAGTCAGACAGTCAGTCAGTCAGTCAGACAGTCAGTCAGTCAGATAGTCAGTCAGTCAGTCAGACAGTCAGTCAGTCAGACAGTCAGTCAGTCAGATAGTCAGTCAGTCAGTCAGACAGTCAGATAGTCAGACAGTCAGTCAGACAGTCAGTCAGTCAGTCAGTCAGACAGTCAGTCAGTCAGTCAGTCAGTCAGATAGTCAGTCAGTCAGTCAGACAGTCAGACAGTCAGTCAGTCAGTCAGTCAGTCAGTCAGACAGTCAGTCAGTCAGTCAGTCAGTCAGTCAGACAGTCAGTCAGTCAGTCAGTCAGACAGTCAGTCAGTCAGTCAGTCAGACAGTCAGTCAGTCAGTCAGTCAGTCAGGTGTTGCAGAGCGTCAGCTAATCAATACCGGCAGTAAGAAAGGCAGAGAGCTGAAGCTACGATTGATGGGAGGACGGCCAGAGTCTGCAGATGCCCAGGGATCGTCCAGTTTGTCCTTTGCGGCCATTGGTCAGTCGCTGAAAGAGGCCACTGAACAGAAAGAAAAACTGCTGGGCTTTGATAAAGACAGGTAGGTATGTGTTGTGCTGTTCTTTCCTTTTTTGTGCGGATGCTATAACTGGAGTCATACAGGTAGTAGGGGCTACCCAGGTTGCCCCTTAGCTAGAAAGGCAAACCCCGATCCGAAAACACCACCATTAGCAGCGGCTGATGGGTATTTGAAAGGATGGTAAGTAGAGATGTTCCTTTTCCGGAAAAAAATGTCCGCCGGAAATTTCCAGGAAATTTTCCATAATATTTTTCCAATTTTAAAAATTTGAGAAAACGCCAGAAATGGGCTCCTTGCAGGTCCTAGATAATTCTAGACAGCTTTTTTGTTTTTTCTATGCATTATAATATTTTTAACAACAGATAGAGTTTAATTCAGACCAGACAAGAGAGTTGAACCGACAAATGACTGCAAACATGTAATGAATCGGAAGCTAACAACGCAACAACAGCCTATGTATCGAGATCGGAAGCAGATTCTAAACTGTCATCAAGGGAAATGTCAACGTCAGAATCGGTGTTCTCAACAGTATCGGCACATTTTTCACTATCTTCTTCTCTCGGCCTAGGGGCTTGTTTCATTCTAGAAGCACCACTTCTCGCTCGCCTAAGCAAAGGCACGTTGTGCTTTATGTAGGCCAATCAGGAACAAAACTGAGAGCTTGCCGAACAAACTGAACCTAATACGGATATGCAACTAGAAATAGACCTGATTCACGTTTCTTTGATCGCATTAAGAGCGCTAAACGCGTCAGGTTCATTAAAAAGCAGTAATGAATATTTTTCCTTTTTTTTCCATTTTTTTCCGACCCCCTAGGAAAATTTCCGGAAAATTTCCTTTTTTTTCCATTGGAAATTTTCCATGGAACATCTCTAATGGTAAGCAAGAAACTCCGATTTTTTCACTAAAGTCAGTTTTTTTTGCATATTTGTCATTAACCCAGGTTAAAATACGTTATTCTGTCTGAGCTCATTTATGCCTAATGAGGGTGGGGCATCGGCCTGAGGGGTCAACCTTTTCACTGAAGGGGTTCAGAAGGGCTACTACCTTTTCTGCGATTTTCTACTTAATTGATATCAGATCGCTGATTGCATCAGTACTTGGCTGATAAGCAGCAAGAGCAGTTTGCTCTTTCAAATTTTCAGATTTTCCTACATGACTGTAAATATCGATATCGATATCGATCGATATTGAGCTGAAAATATCGATATCGATATCGAATATCGTCGAATTTTGATATCGTCGGAACACTAGTGTTAACCGAGTTTGGTACTTCGCTGCGAATATTCACGACAAATCGGTGTTTTGGACGTTTTCGCCATTTTAGGCTTGTTTTAGCTGTTAAATGCAGTTTTGCTGCTTATAATGTATTTTTGTCGTGATGTTAACTAAAACGTGCTAGAAATGTATTTTCGATGATAGTATTATTATTATTATTATTGTATCTTTCAGTTTGTGCCGTACCAGAGTGATAGACGACCAAAGCGACTATTATTCGGCCGAGAACAACCCATTCCTCAGCAAACAGGTGCCCCTTATTCTTGCACTGTTTTTCTCACTAATTGGCTTGCTTGGCCTGGGGGATTTACCCCTGCCTCGCCGGCCAATACCCCTCACCCGACATTACCTTCATCCAGACATGGGCTAGCATTTTGACTGATGAGGTGTAGAATTTTCAATTTCTAAGGGGATAGTAGCGCCTGAGGGGATGGTAAGCCAAAAAGTCCCACTTTTGCTAAAATCAAGGCTTGTTTTTTCGTTAAAATAAGTTAAAATATGCTATTTTAACCTCATTTACACCTAATCTAAATAGGTATACGTACTTTTATTATAACTTTCTGTACAAAATTCTTCTAAAAACATTTCTTGAGGGAGGTAGCGGCCGGCTGAGGGTGTATGTCATAGCCTGAGGGGGTCAACCCGTCAGCTCCCCTTTGCCCATGTCTGCCTGCGTCCCGAGGAAAAAATTTCTCTTTTTAAGGCGAAATAGGCGTTGTTTGGACTTTTCGGGAGCCAAGCCACCTCCGAGACGATCTCAAGATGCCACTCCAGATTTTCCGGTCCATGTGTGCTAATTCGGTTGCCTTTGCAGGACCGCGAGAAGCTGAAGCAACGACGGAAGGAGCTGCTGGATCGCGAGAAACGCCTGAAATCAGGTGCCGCTCAATCGATAACTATCGATTTTATGGGAAGAAAGGTGCTGGAGGTAATCGTTTATATGCCGTTAAGCGTCTGCCAATAAATAAGCTGTCTTCCAGCATTCTGAGAACCGGTCTAGTCTAGACGACGACCCAATAGTGCAAGCCATCCTCCAAAACGCGTTGGAAAAGGCGGCCCAGCAGTCCCACATAAGCGACCAGGGCGCCAGTGTCTACTTCGACAATCCGCAGGTGATTCCAACTGTGTTTTTGTCTAAACTCCAAAAGTTCAGTTCGTAGAGACTGTGAGTCGTCATTTCGGCTCGATGGCCAACCCAAACCTCTTCACGCACGGCTTGACTGGCCGCATTCAGGACGGCACTCTAACTGCTATGACCGACGGTGGACTGTGTCTAGCTATGCACCAGCCTTACGCCTCTATGTTGGTCAGGGGAATTAAGAGGTAACTTTCTATAACTGCCCGATCAACAGCGGCTCGCTTTGAATCGTTAATCCGTGAAAATCCGGGATGGACCCCCGTGCATGTAACAGGGTCTTCTCCCTAGAGACGATTTTTTCTACCACCCCACTTCGAATTTTCTGACAAGTAGTTTTTCAGCTAGTGTTGTTAAGCTTCGTTAAAAAGCTTTGTTTAAATGAAAGTATTTTTAGGACTGATTTGCAAAAAAATTGTATTTTATTCAATGTATGGAAATTTGGTGAGAAAATCGCTGAATTTAGCTATTCTGTGAGTAATGCTGCAGATAGAATATCCACTCTAGCTGTAACACTATCTTTGAACCAAAGTATCAGCTTTTGTATTTAAAGTTGCTTCTGATGCATCTGCTACACAAGTAAAATTTCATGCATGAAAAAAATTTGGAAAAACAGTTTTCGAAATGAAAAATTGTCGTAAAAAGCTTTTTTGGCCCTCAACAAATTTTTACAACTGTATTTTCAGCAAATTATTGTCAATTTTATTCTAGAATTTCAAACGCTAAAGCGACACTTTCTAGCTGTATTTTAGCCCGAATTAATGCTTCTACGATTTTTTGTCTGAGGATTATTTTGGCCGATAGTTTAGACACGAAGGTCGCTGCTGGTACACGTCCCATCGCGGCCGACTGTGGATTTCGGCAGCCAGTAAGCAGGTGGATTCGAACGACGCCCTCAGAGTGGAGACCTTCTATCGCTCCTTCTACAACGGTCAGTCTCACTTTTTACTTTTTGCTTTCTACTTTATCTTTTTGCCAACATCTACAATACTAGAGGGTTTGGTTTTTACGAGTGCTATTAAGTGCTGACAATCTTGAATTTTGAACCATCGGTTCCAAAATAAGGGAAATTTTGTGTGTTAAAGTTTGGTGTACGAAGCTTGACACAGTCCTGAGAAATTCAAGAATACGTGAAATTTGCTAATTTAAAGCCTTTAGGAATAGCGTTATTTACGCAAACTTTTCTCATTATTGTCATTTCTGCAAATCTTCGTCAAATGACCTGAAATTTGGAGAAACTCTGCTAAACTGTGGGATATTTTGTGTTAAAATTTCACATATTATTATTTATTTATTTATTTATTTGGCTTTATTAACAAATTTCACGTATTCTTGAATTTCTCAGGATTGAGTCAAGCTTCATGCACCAAACTTCAACACAGAAAATTTTCCCTATTTTGGAAGATATGTTTCTAATTTCATGTGTCCATTTTGTGAGACAGCCTGTATTTTCACGCAAGATGCGATGAATGGATATCGGTTGTGCGCGTCATAGTCTCTTAATTAGCAAATTTGTTGCGCATCAGCCTTCCATTATGCGTCAAATGTCAACAGCACAGTAGGTAGGTTGACGTTAATATAGTAAGCCCGGCGACTAATTTATCGAGGTTATTAAAGATTTCATAAAAACCTAGTCGTATAATTCTGTCATCAACAAGCTGACCACATCGCATAGTCTCTGAAGCTATGTTACGACTGATCTTGCTAGTCGGGCTGCTGGTTCTGGTTCTACATGGCCGACCGATGGCATATTCAGCAGTTTACAAGCGTCATTTGATGCCCTCCTTCCTCAAGGATTTGCTACGTCACGCCGTACACGAGATGAGACGCGTGGAGCAAGGAAAGCAGAAGAGAGATAGACCAATGCCATTTCAGATCTTGTGATTGATTGGATGCTCTCTGTCTATAGTTGGTGGCTCATGTGTGCCAGTAAAGTTCTGAAGCTCTTTTTAAACAGACATGCAGCAGACTCTAAACGTAAGGCGGACTTACACTTCTGCCACCTGGGTGACACTGCACTTTCTAAATCCATGCCAACAACTCAGTTTAGACTTTGGTTGACTGGAAAATCCCAGTCTGCCTGCCGAAGTCTAAAATTGCGCCGTTGGTAGCGATTTAGAAAGTGCCAGTGCCACCCGGCGGGTGGCAGAAGTGTAAATCCGCCTTTACTAGAGTTTCACTCACTCGCCGAGCCCAAAACGCGATTTCCGAGTTAAAACTGACACGTGCATTACATACATAGGTTTTCAGCTTGTATTTGGGCTCAATCAGACCCCCTCTCCTCTAGATAGATGACCTGTTAGATGTGTGGTGTAGAGAGACTTGTCTTTTAGACAATCTGCCTGTGGAATTTCCGGAGCAATACCAGAGTGGCGTGTTGCTGGGTTGTGTGACAGTAACCGACTGTCTGCCTCAAGAACAGTACAGACAAGTGGTGAGTCTGCTAGACTGTCAGGCACTTTGGCTATTATTTATTAGATTGCACTGTTTTTGGCTGTACATACAGTAACTGTCTGCTACTGTTGGCTAGTGAAGCTATCATGCCAGGCGGTTTTTGTTACCGGTTTGGAGCAAAATTGACGTAATGGCGGCCCTTTTGTTTTGGAAAACTTGAAGAATTAGCTAAGTTTTCTTTTTTCTGACCACTACTGTTTTGGTCAGGAAAAAAGAGCCCCTAGCAAATTCTTCGAGTTTTCCCAAATAAAATGGCCGCCATTACGTCAATTTTGCTCCAAACCGGTTACAAAAAAACGCGTGGCATGTTTTGCTCCATTGAATAGTAGAGTACCGTGGTTACAGTACCCGGACGGGGAGTCAGATGAGCCATATGTTTGGATCTGCGAAGACCCCCATGAGGTGGAAATAAAGTTCCCGGTCAAAGGTCAGCACAAGTTGTTTCCGCTCGAGCCGCATGTGCACAAAGCTGCCAAGAAAATGTTGAAGGCTTTTTAGTTGATTTCTTACCTACTGAACTGATCTGCGGTCAGACTCTATCTGCTTGTAGTCCAGATTAAATAAATTTATTCTAATGTATTCTAATAAAATTAAGTCACTTATGAGAATTCTGCTGTTTATGAATAGCGGTTGTGTCCGCAGCTGTGTTTGTCTACTTTTTCGTTGCAGTTCATAGTGCTCCTGCTACCAGTTCCGTTTTTGTTTTTTTTTTCAAAGTTTTCAGTTGCAGAAGGTGAAGCAATTTGTGAGCGGGCTAAAATTGCTGCGAGATGACCTTTTTCCACTTCGTCAACTGTCTGGCGCTGACTTACACGCCTTATTTCATAACCTACAAGTATTCCGGACTGTAAGTCAACCGTTTTTTCTATTTGTGATGGCTAAGGCCAGGCTGCATTTGCAATTAGCATTATTGTATCGGTATCATGTACACATGTTAGGTCATTGGTTAATCCTGACTGCAAAGCATACATGTACTAGGGGGGTTGGGGTTACCCCCTAGCTGAAAAGGCCAAACCCCCTCACCCCCCGAGAGAGGTTACGGGAACCCCCCCTACCGAAAAATACAAGTACTAGTTGCGGCTCCACTACTAACAAACTGGCTCAGAAATCACTAATTTTAGCCTAAAATTCGCATAAAGAGCCTTTGTAAACCGATTTTGGCGTTTCCACTGCTGATATTTAAGAGAAATCGGGGTTTTTGGGAGCACTTTTTGTCATTTTTTGCTTCTTTTTAGCTCTAAAACGCTATTTGGCAGCTTAAAATAGCGATTTTTAGCGTCCTTACTGAAAAAACGTGCTAAAAACGCATTTCCAGGCGTTTTGGAGCTTTTTGAAATTTTGGACCCCCGTCTAGGTGAAACCCCCTCGACCCCCCCCACCTGAGGAAACCTCCCCCTCCCCCCCAGGTCGGCCCGGAGCTGTTACATGTATGCTGCAAAGTAACCACGGCACGGACCTAATAATAGTGGCTTTAATTTCAGCGCTGAGTATAGCAGTATCTGGAAGTGCGCGCAGGCGGGTCTGTCGTACCTATTGACTCAACTCTGCAAGCTGCTCATTCTGGCTACCTTCTTTCCAACCAGTGAAATGGAAGGCAAACAATTCGACCTCATACCCGTTAGTTTTTCTCTGCTTTCCTGTGTTGCTGCTAAACTTGACGATTCTGCGATTTTTTCTTGAACTAATTCTGTCTGCATAAGACTCAGAGCACAGGTGCAGTTAGGGTTTATTCATGAGTTCTAGTTTTCAGAAGTTCAATGTCGAACAGTGTTGCCAGGTCTGCAGACCAAAAAACCCCTAAATCAGAGAAGAAATTCCCCCAGAAAACCCCAGACTTTTCAAAATACCCCCAAAAATCCCCCCAGATTTAAAATGCACTTTTAGAGCTGATGGAAGCTGAATTTCACATTCGTGCATAAGATAGATATAGTGAGAAACGGAAAGAATTAAATTTATTACATGTACAACTAAATTGTAAATTATAATTCTGTAACAAATCACTCAAATTACGATCAGACCAGGCATCAGACAGCAAGAAAACTACAGAATTATGGATAAAATTTTCTAAAATCTGGCACGGTTTTAGTTTACTTCACGTTGATTCTAATATACATTTTTATATAATGCCGCGTACCCACGCAATATTTCTAATTTTTTTCACTGTTGCAAAAGAATTTCTAACGTAGAGTTTTGAATGTTCCTCATAAAAGTTCTTCAGAATAGAACATGTCAAACCTGGATTTTTTTTGGTCGACAGATCGATGAAACTACATTTTTTCAGACAATGTGTTGATTCATCACTGGTAAAAAATAACATTCGATCATTAGTCCAAAGAAGAAAATTCTCAAAAATCCCGAAACCCCCAAAAAATCCCCTAAATTTTAGCAAATTCCCCCAAAATACCCCCAACCCCCAAAAAATTTCCAAATACCCCAGATTTGTACCCCCAACCCCCAGATGAAATTTTCACCCCCAAATGTAAAAACCCCCAACCTGGCAACCCTGGAATGTTAAGAGTCAGTCTCTGAACCGATCGAGTCTTGGTCCTTTGCCATATTCAGACCCCAAAAATGAAACTTTGGCGTGGAGGGCTCAAAGTTGGAGGACTAATACGTATGGATAGGCCGCAAAGGATATCCCGATTCGACGCTCCACGCTCGAGATACGGCCTTCTGAAAATCGGTCCGCTTAACTATGGGACCAAAATTTCAAAATCGAATTTCTAGCGCACTAATCAGTGTTGAGACTTAAAAATTGGGGGTTTAGGGTAACTTTTAGAGTACTTTTACAATCAACGGTCGAATTCCATTTTCAATGAAAAAAATTTTTTTCGACCCCCTTTGGAGCCCCCTAGCTCGTCTGGAACCCCCCTACACCGTTTTTTTTATTTCAGAATATTGTAGCGCTTACAATTCCCTACAGTTTGGTATAAGCCACATTGGCTGACCCGTGGAAGAAAGTGGTGAAATATGGCTTCAAAGTTGAAAAATCCTCAAATTTTTAGTTTTGGTACTGCACCAAAATTTCCTGCTGGAGTTTCTAGCGCACTAATCAGTGTTGGGACTTAAAAATTGGGGGTCTAGGGTAACTTTTAGAGTGCTTTCAGAATCAACGGTCGAATTCCATTTTCAACGAAAAAAAATTTTTTTCGACCCCCTACCGTATAGTGCTGTTTATAGTACCCGGGTACTATATATGGCACTTAGGGTTTCGCGAAAATAAAATTGAATCCATTTATAGTACCCGGGTACTTTATATGGCACTCTACAAAATCTGGTTTATAAGGAATCAACAATAGTATGTGAAGTTCTTTGCTTAAATTACGGTCTAGTTGTAAAAAATAGGTTCTTCACTTACATCAGAACCCCCATGATTGCATTATCTACTGTTTTTCTTCATACAAACAAGGTTTACCACCAAAAATACTGTAATATTGGCACGATTTGTATTTATAACAGCTCCCTTCAGAATAAAAATCTGTCTCCATTTATAGTACAATAAATGGCACTAAGTGCCGTTTATAGTACCC
This sequence comes from Sabatieria punctata, assembly GCA_030248155.1. NCBI lineage: Eukaryota > Metazoa > Nematoda > Chromadorea > Araeolaimida > Comesomatidae > Sabatieria > Sabatieria punctata. The sequence continues at coordinate 47,433 of JASANB010003715.1, forward strand.
GGGGTACTATAAATAGGGGGGGTACTATAAACAGCACTATACGGTAGCTCGTCTGGGCCGTTTCAGGCAAGTGAGCTAGGGGCCCCAAATGCTGGAAAAAAATTTTTCATTGAAAATGGAATTCGACCATTGATTCTGAAAATACTCTAAAAGTTACCCTAAACCCCCAATTTTTAAGTCCCAACACTGATTAGTGCGCTAGAAACTCCACCAGGAAATTTTGGTGCAGTACCAAAACAAAAAATTTGTGGATTTTTCAAGTTTGAAGCCATATTTCACCACTTTCTTCTACGGGTCGGCCAATGTGGCTTATACCAAACTGTTGGGAATTGATAGCGCCACAATATTCTGAAATAAAAAAACGGTGTAGGGGGTTCCAGACGCTAGGGGGCTCCAAAGGGGGTCGAAAAAAATATTTTTCGTTGAAGATGGAATTCGACCGTTGATTCAGAAAGCACTCTAAAAGTTACCCTAAACCCCCAATTTTTAAGTCCCAACACTGATTAGTGCGCTAGAAACTCCAGCAGGAGTCGCCGCGTCGTTGGCTCAGTGGGTAGCTCGCTGCCTCTGAGTCACGGCGGCCCCTGCATCCCTAGCGGTTGTAGTGGTTCATCCTCTCGGCGCGGCAAGTTTCTTGCTGCAAAGAGTTGGTCGTCGGCACAACGCTCCACCCAGGCCACCGAAAGCTGGTTACAGCAAGTAGATAAAATGGGAACCAACTGGATCTGCCATAGCACCAAAGCCGCTCCTACAGCATGCCAACTTGGAGAAAGAGCAATGACGTCAGGAGTTGTCTACGGAAACCAACTACGCCTGGGGGCTTCTCTCGCACCAGGGGCGGACCAAGCGGACGTTGGGAGCCGACATCACCATGACGTCAACGCGCCAGGGACTCTCTTAGTACTTGGCGCCCAACAGCATGGCTAGAGTGGCTGGCAGTGATAGAAGGGAAACGTCCGAGATGACGAAATCACGGGGGTTGCGCAATGGATCGCAAGGTCTGAGCGTAGGGCTGTAAAAGCCCCCCCGCACATCGGATCGGATCGGACTCCAGCAGGAAATTTTGGTGCAGTACCAAAACTAAAAATTTGAGGATTTTTCAACTTTGAAGCCATATTTCACCACTTTCTTCCACGGGTCAGCCAATGTGGCTTATACCAAACTGTAGGGAATTGTAAGCGCTACAATATTCTGAAATAAAAAAACGGTGTAGGGGGGGGGGTTCAAAGGGGGTCGAAAAAAATTTTTTTCATTGAAAATGGAATTCGACCGTTGATTGTGAAAGTACTCTAAAAGTTACCCTAAACCCCCAATTTTTAAGTCTCAACACTGATTAGTGCGCTAGAAATTCGATTTTGAAATTTTGGTCCCATAGTTAAGCAGACCGATTTTCAGAAGGCCGTATCTCGAGCGTGGAGCGTCGAATCGGGATATCCTTTGCGGTGGTTATATAACCTATCCATACGTATTAGTCCTCCAGCTTTGAGCCCTCCACGCCAAAGTTTCATTTTTGGGTCTGAATTTTTTTTTTTTTTTTTTTTTTTTGCCTCCATGGCTATTTTATTGGTAATTAGCTTACAACATTAACATAACAAGTGGCCCCGATCAGAGCCACAATCACAACACATACAGTACATACAGTTTATTCTACCGAAAGGTCATTATATACATGTGCAACAAGTACGTTATATACTATACAGTACGATAAAATCTCAGAATTCGCTCACATCGAGTAGAAATTCTATTATCTAGAGTGGCGTTATCTGGTCTATAATTTGCGTGACCTACAGTACGTGCCTTGGTACGTTCGTACCAAAGAGTCAGTTTAAACACAGCACATATCGTGCGCACACAGCGAATAATGTCTGCTGGCAAACGGGGTCCTAGAGCACCATTGAATCGAACAGTATCCCAGTTCCAGGAAAGGCTATTACTTAGTCCTTTTACTGCTCTCTGCATCCGAGTCTGGAGGTCTCTGAATTTTACACATTCTAAGTAAAAATGTTTAGGGTAGTCCCCTCCTTTCAATCCACACGCTACACAATCTGTTACACCATTTTCTGGCAAAATACACCGGAACGGCAACGCTCTGTGTAGTAATTTATAGCTAAATATTCGTTCTTGGCTTGGAAGCTGTTTACATAAAATTTGTGACCAGATCAGGTCCCAGTCCAAATACGGTTCCGAGTCAACGCATGCAACTAATTTGGATCCGAAACTTAACAGACTCCAATACACTTGCCTGGTGTCAAATTTGACCCAGCTATTTGACCTAGCTGGGTCATTTTTGGGTCTGAATATATTTTATTTGTAATTAGCTGTCTCCATAAGGCACAAACAATGGCACAACAAAACAAGGTCAAGATATGGATTATGTACAGTAGTGTAGGTAGTAGTGTTCCGACGATATCAAAACTCGTCGATATTCGATATCGATATCGATATCGATATTTTCAGTTCAATATCGATCGATATCGATATCGATATTTATAGTTATGCAAGAAAATGTGAAAATTTGAAAGAGCAAACTGCTCTCGCTGCTTATCAGTCAAGCACTGATGTAATCAGCGCTCTGATATCAATTTAGTAGTGAATCGCAGAAAAGGTAGTAGCCCTTCTGAACCCCTTCAATGAAAAGGTTGACCCCTCAAGCCGATGCCCCACCCTCATTAGGCATAATGAGCTCAAACAGAATAGCGTATTTTAACTAATTTCAATGAGAAATATGCCAAAAACCTTGATTTTAGTAAAAAGTCGGACTTTTTTTGCTTACCATCCTTTCATCCACCCATCAGCCGGCGGTACCCCTCAGGGTTTGAAAATGTACCACCGCTCAGTCGAAATACTAGTAGTTCATGTCTACTTCTGCCCTCCTGCTTCAAGTGTGTGGAGTGAGCAGATCTTCAGTGTTGCTGCAGACATTTATGAACCATACAGTACATGGGTGAAAAATCGGTTGGGGATAGTCAAAATACTAAAATTTGGGGGTGGGCCTGCCGGTTTGGGGGGTCGCGGCGATTTTGGTGGGTGGGTCAGGAACACAAGTCGGCTTCAGGTGGGTGGGTGGGGTCGTTTGGGGGATCGAGCCCAAGTTGGAGGGCGCGCAAACCCCCCCGGACCCCCCGCGGCCCATTTATGCTAAGAACCAAAGCGTTGCTGTCAGAAAGCTGAGAATGGCGAGAAATTAAGGTTTCTGAGAGCTATCATGCCACTGTTACGTTTTGACTATAGAATCCATTTCTGAATTGTTCAGGAAAAACTGTTTTTTACTGTTCCAGAGAAATAAACTTTGTGTCAGTTTTGTATTATTTCCTGATTTTCCACACAAAAAATATCGAAAATATCGATGCGAAATATCGCGATATCGATATCGATATCGATATTGGAAAAAGGGTCGATATATCGACTTTTCGATATCGATATCGATATATCGTCGGAACCCTAGTAGGTAGAATGGCAGACAGCTGAGCAGGTACAAGGTTTGAAACAATCAAATTGCCTTTGGTCAGGTACATCTTCTGCTAAAACAAAGTGGATTCATTTATCTATCAGTCAGGCTCTGCACAGATTTCCCGGTAGACAGCTCAAAACAGAAGGACAGCAACCATGGTCTATACAGCTAAAGGTTTTGGTTCAGCCTCAGTAATAGGCCAGTTGGTTTTTATTAGCCAAAGTCCATAGACAGTATTTTAGGTTTTGGTTCAGCCTCAGTAATAGGCCAGTTTGTTTTTATTGGCCAACGTCAATAGACAGTATTTTAGCGCACTTGGCAGATATTTTGGCATCCAGATCAACAATGTTTGGATGGTAGTTGATCGGGTCAGACAAGCGTGCTTTTGCTCTCTCTCGCCATAAGACTAGCTTATAAACTGCACAGATTGTGCGCAAAGTTTTACGCATAGTAGGTTGTAGATCTGGCCCAAGGCCTCCGTTTGAGCGAATGGTGTCCCAGTTGAAGTTTAGACTTTGGCTTAAACTCTTTACTGCCATTTGTAGCCTGTGGCGAAGTTGTTCGTATTTTCGGCAGTCACTAAAGAAGTGTTGTGGGTTGTCCCGGTATGGGATACCACATGCCACGCACGATGTATTGCCATTTTCCGGCAAGATACAGCGAAATGGAAGTGCTCTGTGCACTATTTGGTAGCTGAGAATTCTCTCACGGCTTGGCAGTTGTTTGCTAAGAACTTGGGGCCACACTCTATCCCAGTCTAGTAGCGGTTCTCTGTCTATACAGCTGACTGAGACCGATCCAAGGTTAAGTAAGGTCCAATAAACTGTTCTGGGATTGAAATCTGCCCAACGAATGGCAGGCGTTAGACGCGCCGTCAATTCATAACAATTAAGGAATGTTTTCACGTAGTAGCGCCTGTTAACGCTTTCTCTCGGGGCATGTAAATAGCGATTTTCAGTGATGGCAGGACAAAATTGGACAGCATTTCGCATCGTTCTTCCCAGCCAAAACACGAGTTGGGCCCACCATACCCTTCTATGGGTTTCATCACAACCTTGTTTCAATTGGCTTATCAGCTTTAAGAACGTGGTTTGAGCGCGAAACTTTAGACGAGGGAGCCTCAAACCACCCTCGCCCGATTTGCGGCCCAGAGTGTCGGTTCTGATTGGACGCCAGCTGGGGTAGTAGTCCCAGACAAAGTCTACAATTCTTTTTTCAATTCGTCGTATGTCTTCAGAGGTAGGTGGCTCAAATGGAATAATGTGGTACAATTTGGACATCACGTACGTATTAACAAAGCGGACGCGGTCGAACCAGGAGAGGTTCTCCTTCTTAACTCCATTCAGCCGTTCGTTTACTGCCTCAGCCGCAGCCTGCCAGTTTCTTTCGTGTTGTCGTTCGCCCACAAACACACCAAGCACTTTGATTGCTGACTTGAGAAAGTCGGCAGGTACAGTATCTATCATTAACCGATCTAACTGCCCAATAATCAGGGCCTCAGTTTTAGCAGCATTTATTTTTGCACTACTGGCATGACTGTACCGTTCTAGCTTGGATTCTAAGTGGATTCGGTCTTGCGGACAACTCAAAATGAAAATGTTGTCATCAGCGTAAGACAAACATTTTAGTTCACCAAGTCCAGAGTAAAATGGCAACTTGTAACCTCGAACGCGTGGATTCGATCGAACAGCTTGCAGAAGAGGTTCCATTTGGAGCACAAACAGCAACATTGACACTGGGCACCCCTGTCTAATCGCTCTGGTCACTGGAAAGGACCTTGTGCAAAGTCCATTGACTTGGATTTTTGCAGTTATCTCCGCATAGATGGCTTTTATCCAGCCTTGAAAGATGGGCCCAAAGTTCATTGCTTTCAGCACTTCAAACATCCATGTTTGGTCAACCCTATCGAAAGCCTTTTCAAAGTCATACCCGAAAATACAGACGCCTTCTGATTTCAGAGATGTGTACTCCTGTAGAGTCCGTAGCAAAACTAAGTTGTCGGTCATACTGCGGCCAGCAATTCCGCAGGACTGAGTTACATAGACCAACTTAGGTAGCACAGTTCGTAGACGAGAAGCAAGTACTTTACTTATGACTTTGTAGTCACAAGTCAGGAGACTAATAGGGCGCCAGTTTTTTAACAGCCTGGGATCATCCTTTTTGTACAGCAACGAAATGGTTGCTTCTTTCATTGAGTCAGAGAGTTGTTGTGAGAACCACACAGTATTCAAGACTTCAACAAGGTCTCTTCCGATTAGGTACCAGTATTTCAGATAGAATTCTTTGCCTAGACCATCGTGGCCAGGTGCCTTGTTGTTTGCCATGCTTTTAACAGCTCGCAAAGCTTCAGCTTCAGAAATGAAGTCTTCACACTGAACCCGTTCGTCATCAGACAAAACAGCTGAGACCTTCGCTAGAAATTGGTTCTGAGCACCAGGGTCAGTTGAGCCCCTAGTGTACAGGTCAGCATAGTAGTCATACACAGCACCCATTATGTCTGGTCGTTCTGTTAGTACATGCCCACTCTTATTCAATAACTGGGTGATGCAGCGATTATCGCCGGTTTTCTGCTCAAAACGCTTGTACCATTGTGAACTGCCGCGATCGCAGGCCATTTTGCTTGTTCTTGCACGAACAAACTGGCCAGCAATGCGTCTCTGCGAAATCTGGAACAATTCTCGCCTTAGACGGTTAAGCTGTGCAGAGTTATCTGCTCCAGTGTCTTCTTGTTCTGATTCGAGCCGTGAAATAAGCTGTCGTACCTCAGCCTCTCTAGGCGGACCATTTGTCTGTGCTACTTCTCGGCTAAACTTCTTAATAATTCGCTGAAAGTGTGCTTTGGCTAGGTCCCACCACTTGAGCAGGTCAGCACCTACTGGTTTTTGCAGCTTCCAGTAGTACCAGAAGGCTTCTAACCGTTGGCTCAACGTTTCCTTGCCAAGTAGACTGGTATTACATTTCCAGTAACCACGTCCCCAACGAACGTGACCAGGTTTCTGCAGCTGCAGAAGAAGTTATTTTTGGGTCTGAATACTGAAACTTGATTGGCCCAGAGACTGACTCTTAAACTGCTTGAATGCTAATACCGAAATTGAAACATAATTCCGACTGGTTTACGCTCTCACGTCATTATAGCGATAGTAATCGATAAAATCAAGTTGCAGGAGTTCATGAAGTCAACGGTGGACATAGCAGACGTGATCGGTCTATATCTAGTCATCAGCTACAGTATGGCAGGCAAAGGAGAGGTTCGGTTTTTGGCCGCCGGGCTCGGCTGGGCAGGAGCCGACTGCGTGGCCACACGTCTGGTGCCGTTTTGGGTCGGTGCCAGAGGGGTCGGTTTTGACTGGAAGTACACTCAGATGGGTCTGGAGTCTAATCTCAATCTGGTACGGATTGGATAACCACCACCCCTGTTTCGACCTTTATTCAATCGGTTCCGTCTCGCTCAGTTCTTTGGCGATTTGGCTCAAATGTTCAGCAAAAATTAACAACACAACTGGCAAGAAATTGGGCAAGTTTGGTTCCAAAATTCCAATTGGTGCTGGTTTTACGACCGAAAAACTGAGAATAAGGGTGGTCTACAGAAATTATATTTTTTCGGTAATTCAAAGAATATGGATCAGAAACAGTCTGGCACTTAACGCTCTTTATGGTACTGGCACCATTTAATATTATTATGGTACCCATACTTATGTCCAAGGCAAATTTTCTAATTTTTTGAAACTTTTCCGATTTTCAGCCATTTTAAGTTAATTTACTCCAGACCGCTCGGTCGTATCCTATAGCTGTAGCTTGAAAAGAGCGCTACAATAATTTGAAATAACAAACCTATATTAAGGGGTTCCAGACGAGCTAGAGGGGTCGAAAAGGGGCTAGAAAAAATATTTTTTGACCAAAAATTCTTAAACTGCTCTAAAACTACCCGAAAATTTGAAGTCCCAACTCTCATTGGCAAGAAATAAATTCGATCCCAAAGTTTTGGTCCCACCGATTTCTCCAGACGGCTATATCTTTGGACTGAAGCGCCAAATCGGGAATTCCTTTTCAGGCGCTTGATAATTCACCAAAGTTACAGCGCTCTAGGCCATAGTTTCAATTTTGGGTCTGAATAGGGCAAAGGGCCAAGACTCTATCTCCCCAGAGACTGACTCTTAAAATTTCTGCAAATTTGGTCTAATTTCAGATTTACTTTATGGCGGTGGCGGCCCTGGTTTGGCTGTGGAACCGAAACGATCTGCCCTGGGAGTTGCACCATGTCACCAGTGGATTTCTCGTCTTCGCCGCTTACCGCAACTTCATCTACGAGTAAGTTCTAGCTTTTTTCTTGTGGGCGCGTAAACCCGTCCGGCTACTGTTTCATCGCACCCTGATTCTGCTTGACTGATGTGTTTCCTTATTGTTTGATGACATTTTTGCTGATTGATTGATGTTTGTCGTGTTCAGACTGCTGATTAACATGGCTGGTCTGCTGTCGTGGCCGCTGCTGCTGGTCAAGCTGGTGCTGTGCTCCACGGTAGCTCTCAGTGCTTGTCTGGTCTATGGCAGTCTGAGCAAGAGAGAAAATTCGCGATGAAACAATCAATCGGTCTTTGACTTGTTATGTTAGTCTGTCTCTCCGTTCCGTCTTAATTGGACCTGTGCACTGTTTTGAACTTATATGTCTGCTCTCCTTTCTTATTGGTACCGAATCAAATTGACGCTCCAGATCGGCCTGCAACAGTCTGTTTTGAAAGTCGCGCATTCTGCGCGTAGCGTAAAAATCGGCTTTTTTGTACGAATCTCTCTTATTCAAGGACGCCATGGCGGCTTCTGCAAGCATAGGTCGAACCGAGTTTTCCACTTCCTTCACCTATCTCTACATACGTAGGCACTACGTGTATGTCTCGTTTGACTGGACCTATTAATGCCATTTTTTTAATTGTGGTAATGCCTCCAGAACCGGAAAACTGGCTGAACCGATTTAGTGAAATTTTCACTGATGCATAGTGTTTACACGTTACAGTGTACACACATGAATCCATGTTTCCAACTAACCATACTGTACAATTTGCAAACGAATATGTCAAACCATACATGTAACAGATCCGGGGCGGCGTGGGGGAGGTTGGTTTTCCGCCAGGTTGAGGTGGAGGAGTTCGCCAAGAGGGGGATCCAAAATTGCAAAAAGCTCCAAAACGCCAGAAAATCCGTTTTAGCAGATTTTTCTCAGTAAGGAGGCTAAAACTGGCTATTTTAGGCTGCCAAGTAGCGTTTTAGAGCTAGAAACAAGCAAAAAAAACGATAAAAAGGGCTGTCAGTAGCACCGCTTCCTCTAAAACATCAGCAGCGCAAACACCAAAATTCGGTTTCCAAACGCTTTTCAAGCGAATTTTAAGCTAAAATATAGTGATTTCTGAGTCAGTTTGTTGGTACGATTCCGCTACTAGTACTTGTATTTTTCGGTCGGGGGTTCCTAAACTGTCTCCGAGGTGACAGGGAGGTTGGCTTTTCTAGATAGATCGGTAACCCAAGCCCTCCCTAGTGCAAGATGGGTCATACGGTCTTTTTTTGCCAAACAACATCACTATTTGTTCAAGACCAGACCAGCCTACGGCCGATTTTCTGTCTGTCATGTATTTTAGTTCAGCTTCAAAAATCGAAATTTTTGAGTGGGCGTCAAATAATTGTCTATAACACAAAACTCGCAATGTACAGTGTCAATATTTTGCACATACAATCTTACGCTTTATCTTTCACAATAGGCATAACAGCAATAAACACTCAGCTATCTAGCTACCTACCTTCGTTCTAACTGTATTCGGCTAAATGATTTTCTGCCAAATAGTCCCGGCCTACCCTACAATAGAGTTCAAAATCACATGACTACGGTCGCATATTGTTGGCACAGTGGTGGCCAGTATCGCAGCAACATTCGAATCCAGTGGCATTGAGAGTGGACCAGACCACCTCTGTCTTACAACCATTCTGGGCGTGACTGCAGTCAGCCAAGTCATCGACACAGGACAAAACCTGCACCTTTTCTCCGCTCCCTTTTACGCCCACAAAACGATGACAGTAGGCGGCAGAACAAGATGGGTTGAGGTGCAAATCACCGGCGATTTCGGCCGGCCACTTCTGGGTGCAGTTCAACCCAGAAGCCAGACTTAGATCAGCTAGCAAGAGCAACAAAATTAACGGCCACGCCATGGCAATATTGTTTTGCGACAGTGAGTGGGAGTATTTCATTAGGACCGGCGCAAAACATTGCTCCCCTTGGAGGAAGTTGCTTTTTCTTGCGTACCACTGGGTTTTCTGACGCAAGAACCAGATGTCAGATGGCAGAGCCAGTTTTTGCAAGCCAGCCACAGACGCCTGAACATGAATATTTTTTGACGTATACATTTTTGTGATTGATCAACGTAAGAAACACGGTATTTATCCAGGTTTTCGATATTTTCACCTCTCTGCATAGGGATGGCCAAAGCACGTTCGCGCGGCGCGGAATAGAAAATAAAAATTCACAGCCAAAAAGTGGTCCAAAAACGGTTTTCGCAACTTCAAGCGCAAATGCTTTTTTGTGTTCCGTTATTGGTAGGAGGATGTGATGTATTTATATGAAACGGAGAGTACCACCAGCGGCTGCAGAAAGTGATTGAAAACAGTGACCACCACGTTGATGTGCATAACTAGTGACGTAGTGCATCGAATTTGTTGAAATTTCGAACAGTAAAATGCGAAGTGCGTCCACACATCATATTAAAAAATCAGCCGATTCGGTCCACAAATAAAAAAGTTCTGAGGTTGCGAAGCTGGGCGGGATATGTGAATCACCCTGTATATTGTCTGGGCTAAAATTTTCTTTACTTCGGAGTCCTAAAGTGGGTTTTCAGGTCCCCCAAAAATCCGCTGGGGGACTTTTTCCGAAAAATCCAGCTTGGGGGAACAAAAATTGGGGGATTTATTTAATTAAGAACGTTGGCACCGACGTGCATGCTAGAACATCAAAAACAAGCATGAGAAATGAACTGATCGCAAAAAATTACCCTATGGGTCATTTCATAGCACCTGGTGCATAATTCTCGTCTGGAAAACGAGTGAAAATACATATCAGATTTTCGACCAACTTTGACCGGTCACTGCTCGAGAACCGAAACGATTCCCACGGGTTTGAAAGCAGTTTTGAATAGCCCATGCAAGGGGTAATTGACGCCTAATGTGTGGTGTGGAGCCTACATGAAGTGCTCGGCAAAATTCCAAGGCATTTGAAAATTGGATGTAAAAATTTCTCGATTTTCAGCAGTTCAGATCGAGGACTACAAAATG
>JASANB010003716.1:0-10672 GCA_030248155.1 Sabatieria punctata
GCTTTCAGTTTGTCTCTCAGTGCACTGTCCTCGGCCCTCTCACGGGCGGTGAGATCGTGTCGAATGTACTGTACGCACCGTCAACCAGCAACTCTTTCTGTTGAGTCATCAGTCGACGCTTGACCCATGAATCAGACAGCAGAACTTTGAGTGGACGGCGGCCTGCCGCCACGCTCACCCATACGAAACGGGTTGGGTTCGGTTCGTCGACTTCGGTTCGTCGACGCTCCGTTCGTCGACTTCAGTTCGTCGACGCTCTGTTCGTCGACTGTTCCGTTGGTCGACTGTTCGGTTCGTCGACGCTCGGTTCGTCGACGCTCTGTTCGTCGAATTAAAATTTATTCCCTTGGCCTGTAGTCGTCTGGCCGGCATCTAATTGTCCGGCGTAGTGCGGGTCACTTAATAGCTCATTGGGCAAACTAAAATGACCGGAGGCAAACGGCCGGCCATGAATGACCGGCCATCGAATGCCGTAATTTACAAAGTCGCTAGAGGGAAGTGCTATGGATACTGTGCTAGCGAAGCGCGCCGCTACGGCGTTCGTCCTTGACGGCTATGTCTTTGTAGAGACAAACGACCGCCTGTCACATTGATCTTTCTATTATTTTCTGCTTACCTTGAGCTGCAAACATTTTTGTATGGACAGCCTTTACATGACTGACAGTAGGATTATTATTTCTTGTAAATTAATGTTGATTTTGCTTGGTGGCTATGCGCATTTGTCCTATTGCCCTAGGCCTGGTTTATACAACCAGTATTACTAATTGATCCGGAGCTGTCACTCAAATGGGGGTCATGTCGGTAGCGGTCACAAAGCCTCATCAATGATCTAAGAAAGCGCATTGCTTGCAGTCATTCACTGCAGCCTTCCTTAAATACCTGCACGCGCTGCCATTACTGCAAATTTTTGCCAATTAAACAAATCAGTCATAGTAATACTGCAAAAACAATAATCGGAAGCCTGTTAATTCTTTTTCTGATATGTAGTCTTGGTTAATTTGTAGTCTTGATTACGTCATAACTGCCGAAAATATGTAGTTTGTAGTTAGTAGTTTGTAGTACTACGAATTACGTCTACTCCTGACACAGCCAAAGTGCTCGTGATTCTACCTGTGTGTATGTTAATAAACAATTATGGTGGCCGTTACCCTCCGCCGGTCATTTTTGGTTTGGCCAATGAGCTATTAAGTGCTTTGCGCTACGCCGAACAATTAGAGGCCGGCTGGACGATCACAGGCCCAGTGAATAAATTTTAATTCGACGAACAGAGCGTCGACGAATCGAACAGTCGACGAACCGAGCGTCGACCAACCGAACAGTCGACGAACGGAGCGTCGACGAACGGAGCGTCGACGAACGGAAGTCGACGAACCGAAGTCGACGAACCGAACCTATCCCATACGAAACACCCGACTGATAGCAGCAGATTTGGTCTGATCGTCACAGGACGCCTCAACTAAGTCTTGTACCTGCGCGAGGTCCTTTTCGGCAGTGTAGGGGGCAGGTTCTTTGAGGTTGACGATCACCACGTTATTCTTCTTCGCCTCTCTCTCCTCACGTTCGTTGATTGCATCTACGACCAAGCTGAGCGAAAAAGGGCTGGAGGAGACGGCAGAGGAAGAACCGTTCTCTAGTTGGCAAAGACGTTCTTTCAGTTCGCTGTTCTCTTTGTGGAGCGCGTCCAGTTCCAAAGAGAACTTCTGCTGGTTGTCCAGAATGGTGGTGAAAAATTGAGTCTGGTTAGCGAGTACTTTTTTCAACAGGTCGGCAATCTCGGTTAGGTTTGAATCAGAAGTAGAAGCTTTGGGAGGCATATCGAACAAAACAGAGGCACGGCCTCGATCCGATCCGATCTGGCGGGGGGGGGCCGTACGATGTACAGCCCTACGATCAGACCTGCACGGTCCATTTCATTACCCCTTATATCGTCATCTCGGACGTTTGCCCTTCTTTCACTGCCAAGCCACTCAAGCCATGCTGTTGGGCGCCAGGTACTAAGAGAGTGCCTGGCGTGGTGACGTCATGGTGCTGACAGCTCCCAACGGCCGCCCGGCGTAACCAAACCGGTATTGGCGTTATTGCTGGTTTCTCAGACGGCTCCTGACGTCGTTGATCTTCCCTCCAACGCGGCATGCTTTTTGGAGCGGCTTTCGGTGCAACGGCAGATCCAGTTGGTTCCCAATTTACCTACTCACTGTAACCAGTTTTCGGTGGCCTGGGTGCCGACGACCAACTCTTTGCAGCAAGAAACTTGCCGCGCCGAGAGGATGAACCACTACAACCGCTAGGGATGCAGGGGCCGCCGTGACTCAGAAGCAGCGAGCTACCCACTGAGCCAATGACGCGGCGAGAGAGGCACGGCCTTTAGACAAGACAGAGAGGCACGGCCTTTTTTGGATAGGTATAGTTTCCGGGCGTAAGACCAGGAACCGACCCCAGATTGAAATAAATACTTTTAATGATCATAACTAATTATAAATTAACAAGTTTCATCGATAAATATCGATTATCGATTATTTTTTTGGCAAAATTCCAACATTTCAAAATCGTCCAAAATGGTCATGTTATATTTCATTTGAAAGCCCTTCATCTGACGAGTCTAATGATCACTACATCAGCATAGGGCACGCCCCCTGGGCCCTGTTTTGCCAAATATAAAAGTACCCCTAGAGACGCATCAGTATAGGCACGCTCCGGCCGGAGGGCCTGTTTTGCCAAATATAAAAGTACCCCTAGGGGACGCATCAGTATTGGCACGCTCTGGAGGGCCTGTTTTCCAAATATAAAAATACGCCTAGGGGTACTTATCACTCACTATACTGATGCGTCCCCTAGGGGTATTTTTATGTTTTTAAAACAGGCCCTCCGGAGCGTGCCTTATACTGATGCGCCCCCTAGGGGTACTTTTATGTTTTTCAAACAGGCCCTCTGGAGCGTGCCTATACTGATGCGTCCCCTAGGGGTACTTTTATGTTTTTAAACCAGGTCCTCCGGAGCGTGCCTATACTGATGCGTCTCTAGGGGTACTTTTATATTTGGCAAAACAGCCCTCCCGGGGCGTGCCCTATGCTGATTTAGTTATGATTAGACTCGTCAGGCGAAGGGCTTTCAAATGATATATAACATGACCATTTTGGACGATTTTGGAATTTTGCCAAAAAATTATCGATAATCGATATTTATCGATAAAACTTGTTAATTTATAATAAGTTATGATCATTAAAAGTATTAATTTTAATCTGGGGTTGGTTCCTGATTTTACGCCCGGAAACTATACATTTACACCGATCCCAAACAAAAACTAATGTGTTTAATGATCATAATTAATTATAAATTAACGATTTCTATCGATAAATATCGATTATCGAAAAAATTTTTGGCAAAATTCCAAAACTTCAAAATCGTCCAAAATGGTCATGTCATATATCATTTGAAAGCCCTTCGCCTGGCGAGTCTAATGATCACTAAATCAGCATAGGGCACGCCCCGGGGGGCCTGTTTTGCCAAATATAAAAGTACCCCTAGAGACGCATCAGTATAGGCACGCTCCGGAGGACCTGGTTTAAAAACATAAAAGTACCCCTAGGGGACGCATCAGTATAGGTACGCTCCGGTAGGCCGGTTTTTCAAATATAAAAATACCCCTAGGGGGACGCATCAGTATAGGCACGCTCCGGAGGGCCTGTTTTGAAAACATAAAAGTACCCCTAGGGGACGCATCAGTATAGGGTACGCTGCGGAGGGCCTGTTTTAAAAACATAAAAATACCCCTAGGGGACGCATCAGTATAGGGCACGTTCCGGAGTCGTACAGTCATAAGAAAGTTAATTAATTAATATATAGTCCATTTCTGACCTTCCCTGATTTTTCCCCCCAGCTATACCTAACCCAAACTATTTTATAAAGGCCCATTACGAAATATTTTTATTTTTCAGCGTATGGAAATTTTTATGGAAATCGCTGAATATGACATGAGTTATGATATGAATTAGCAGTGCAGCTAATTCATATCGTATGACCATTCTAAGAAGTAGGTTTGAAGAGCAGTAGCCGCTTTGTGAGCAATTCTGTGGTAGAATATCGACTCTCAGGCTTTTATGCCATGATTGAACCAGAGTATCAGCTTGTGTATTAAGAGTCGGTCTCTGAACCGTTGGCCCTTTGCCCTATTCAGACCCCAAAATTGAAACTTTGGCCCAGAGTTGGTACACTAATACATGCTTATGAGTTGTCTTTCGGCCCCAAAGGATTAGTGGATTGACGTTCCAATCCCGAGATACAGCCTTCTGAAAATCGGCCCGCTCAACTATGGGACCAAAATTTCAAACTCGAATTTCTAACCTACCAGCTGGAGTTGGAAGATAAAAATTTGGATTTTTGCGTAACTTTGAGGTACTTTAAGAATTTGCAGTCCAATTTTGTTTCAGAAGAAGAAAAAATTTTTTCGACCTCTTTGGCGAGCCATAACTTGTGTTGGAATCCCCCCTAGAGGCACTTTTTTATTTTATAATTTTGTAGCGATTTTTATAAGCTTCATTTTGGTATAGAATATGGTACGATTGCTCGTGGCTAATCCAGTGAAAATTGGCCTCAAATGTCACGAACTCGAAAAATTCGCATGTTTCACTATAGACAATATTATCCAAATCGAATTTCTGACTTAATAAACGGAGTTGAGCTTTGAAAATTTGGGTTTCCAGGGTACTTTTAGTGTGCTTTCGGAATATTTAGTGGATTTAGAATTTCGAGGAAAAAAATTTTTTTCGACCTCTTTGGCTCGGCTGGGGAACCCCCTTAGAAGTACTTTTTTATTTCAAAGCTTTGTAGCGCTTTTTATAAGCTTCATTTTGGTATAGAATATGCTACGATTGCTTGTGGCCAATCCGGTGAAAATTGTCCTCAAATGTCACGAACTCGAAAAATTCCCTCATTTGGAAGGCAAAATTTCTCAACATTTGAGGCCAATTGTTTTTGCATAGTTTTTGGTTAGCTTATTTTTCTCGTAGCTAGGTCTACCTACACGAAAGGGCTAAGTTAAGTCAGCTAAGCAGAACATCTAGAACTCATCAGAGCAGCACTAAAGAAAGCTGTCTGTCTAGAAGGTGAGAGTACCATATATGCATCGAAATTTGAACAGAGTGATATGCTACCGGACCGGTACCGGTACCAATGCGAAGGTAGGGGTACCATATGTGTCGGTACCATAAACGGCGGCGTTAAGTGCCTGACTGTATAACGGCCAAAGTGTCGGATAGTTGAATAGTGCCATTTGTTTTAGTGCCATGGTCATTTCGGAAAGAAAACCGATCAGAAGGAACTGGCCACAGAAGCAGACAGTCGAGTGAGCTGTTTGTTAGCCCAACTGGAAGCTGTGCTGCATCATGGACTAAGAAAAACTGCCGCTGGAAGTACACTATCGTCGTTCAAGTAATTATCCTCTTCCTGTTTGTAATTGTGATTTTCAAGTACGTAATTGTTCTTGCCTTCGTAGACAATAGGTAAGGTCACTAAAGAGTAATGTAGTGTTTTCAGACCGGTCACCCATTTGGCGTCGAAGCTAGGTCTGGAACCAGAACTGAGTTTGTGGTCGTGTTTGGCTCACGTTTTGAGTCAATCTGAGGTGGAACGGTTCTCCACCCTCAGCAACGTCGAGACAGATGCTGGTAGAGCGCGCGCCTGGCTCCGGGCCACTCTCAACGAGAGATCTCTCGAACGTCACCTGCAAACTCTGATCGGCAACAAGAAACTGCTGCTGTAATAGTCCGTTTCGCTTTTTGTTTTCTCTGCTGCTTTTAGCAATTACCAGTTGCCAGAATATCCGATCCGAAGCTTGTGAAATTTCTGAAAGAGACAGCAAAAATGTCTAAGCTAAGCAGACGGTTCAACAAACGTTTAGTCTGATCTGTTCAATGCTTAGCAGGAACGGTTTTAAAATCGTTTCGAAACACATTGTCTATATACCGTTTGCCACTCTCAATCTCTTATGCAGGGAATTCTATGACGACTGGGCATTTATGCGCGATGAAGAAAATGTCGAGACTTTACCACAGATTGCCAAAGGTGTTTTCTGTTTTTGAATGCTTTTACACTTCTATTTTTTGTTCCTGTTCGGCAGGTCTGAGTACAATGATCTTCGCTATAAATATCGACAACCATGATCTGGACTGCGTGCGCGCGGTGCCTCACGAGACAGCCGAGTTGCTAGCTGAAGCTCGCAAAGCTCCGCAGCCAATTCTTTCGGTCAGTTCAGTGCAGAAGAACCCGTCGAAAAAGTCAAAAGCGCGACGAAAACCGCTGGTTAACGTGGTGACGTTCAACGAGACGAGAAGGTAAGCTAAACACTGCCAGAGATACATCTAGCAGAGAGCGGAAGTGTACAGCTTTTCCGAGAGCGAAGGTTCGATGCGCGTCATAGCTGCTCAGAAACACAGTCCTCTGGTCAGAGGCGACAAGAACCCGCTGCTCGATTCTCTGATCAGCTCCTGGAATGCAGGAGCCAGTGTCCAGCCTCAGAAATCTGGCAGCGCTTCTGCCATTCTCACGTCCGGCCTTTCGCGAGACACTTCGTTGGAGAGCGACGACGCTTTTGCCTCCACCTCCGTCTCACAATCTCCTCTGGCAGTTGAGGTGCTTCCATCCGACTCTTCTTTTTATCATGCTTCTGATTTACTGCAGGCCTCGCTTGCCAACAACGACAACAACTCTGCCAATGGAGATTTATTTACGTACTGAAAGTAAAGGCCGATTTATACTTCCGGTTCTGCACTTGGCACTTTCTATATCACTACCAATTTAGACTTCGGCAGACTGGGAAAGTGCCGTCAGGTGGCGTTTTGCCAGTCCTTCAAAGTCAGAATTGCGTGGTTGGCAGTGATATTTTGAAAGTGTCTGTGCCAACCGGGTGGCAGTAGTATAAGTCTGTCTTAACTATTGTTCTGCTGTAACCAGTGTTGTTTAGTTCTGCTTCTCTGGTGCTTGCCGGTGAGGTGGAGCAGGTTTTTCTGCCCATTTCCGACCGACCCGATTCTGCTGAGAACGATTCTGGTACGTGGTTCGCTCATATTCTATGAGTCCGAGTATAATAGTATACTCTGTCCAGTTTTTCGTCTTCTAACGTCCGACGGCTAATCTGTTTTAGTGTTTTCGGGTGAGACCAACCAAGCTGATGACGGGTCGTCAGAGAAGTCAGATCCCGATAGGTAGGTATATTGTCAAGTCTGTTTTGGTGGCCAGATCACTACTCCCTGTCTGTCGCATTGTTTTAGTTCAGTGATGACTAAACGCGAAGGTCAGCATGACCAGCTTGAACGCTTGCGTCTCCAATTGGCTTCGTTGAAGCGAAAATCTGAGGAAGCTGCTAAGTCATCGCAGGCGAAACTGAAAAATGTGCAGAAGTAAAAACTGATTGCACTGTATACAAAAGCAACTTCTTGTCAAAGTTTTTGTGAATACAGCAAACAAAACTTCTAAAATTTGTTGCGCTTTGAAATTTTTGTATCGAAGGGTTTCAGTTATGTAGGGGTCACCTATAGTCAGTTAAAATTAATTAGATTCCGATTATGATGGCTGGTGAATGCCGTTGAGTGAGCAGTGTCTTGCAGAGAGAACGAGGCGTTGCGCAGCCAGCTCAAGAATTACATCGAAGCAGTTCGTTTGCTCAGAGGCAAAGAGGAGACTGACTCGGTAGCGTCCGGTCAGTGGGCCGATCTTGAATCCCCGGAGGCTCAAATCGCTAGCTACGAACAAAAACTGATTCAGGTTCGGTTTGGTTGTGACGTGAGAGCGAACAATACACCCACTCTTTTCTGTTTACATTTGACGGCCGTTATCTGCTTTAGGTGGCTGGCATGCACGCTGAGTTGGTTGAATTCAACGATCATCTGGTGCGTCAGCTAAACGTCAAGTCTAAACACATACGCAGACTTCGCAGCGAACTCGCTCAGCTCAGAGGACCGGTGAGCTCGATTGTTTACGCCATTCCTTTACGTTTTTCTGTTGGGCCCACTTAAGTTGCTGTGTTTGTGGAGTGTTTGATTTCGCAAAGAACATAAACGATTGTTGTGCTGCCTCTTTCTGTACTAATCGAGTCTTTTTTAAAGAGTTGTTCTCTTGGACAATAGAGTTTCAGAATTTACACCCAAAATTGAAAGTTGGGCGCAGAGAGCTGTAGTTTCGTGCACTATTACATATTGATGGGCTAAGATAAACCTGCAAAGGATTTGTGGATTTCACTCTCAAGTCCTGAGATATGGGCTTCTGAGAATTGGCCTCCTTAACTATGGGATGAAAATTTCCAACTCGAATTTCTTTTAAAATGAGTTGGGGCGTAGAAATTGGGGCTTTAGGTAACTTTTAGAGTAGATTAAGAATGTTTGGTCGAATTCCCTTTTTAAGGGAAAAACATTTTCGACTTCTTTAGGGCCTTAGACTAACTTTTTATTTCATAATAATGTAGCGCTATGTTTTAGCTACCCTTTGGTATAAAACATTATAGAGCCTTCGATCTTGAGAAATTCTTGCTCAAAGGGACTAAAACCTCGAAATGTTTTCTATTTTACCTTGGACAAAAATTCCTAGATCAAATTTCTCGCGTGCTAATGGGAATTTAGACGTAAAAATTGAGGGCTTTTGAAGTGCTTTTAGAACCCCGGCTCTGAGTTCTTAATGTTTTATACCAAAGCGCAGCTAACACTTAACACTACATTGACTTACTTGACTTAATTCGCTTTCCCTAGGTCGGGGCGTTGCGGAGCCTCAATGAGTGCAGAGCCCGCTTCCACTGCTGTCGGTTCTCAGGGTTTGCGCGTATCTCTTAGTATCTAACACTACATTAGTATCAAGAAAAAAGTTTGTCTATGGGGTTGCAGTCGAACTACATACAAGGCCCGAAATATATCGAAGCAGTTTTTTTTTCTTTAAAAACCGAATTCGACGAATCATTCTTAATCTACTCTAAAAGTTACCTCCCCCCCAATTTCTACGCCGCAACTCTTTTCAGTAAGAAAGAAATTCGAGTTGGAAATTTTCATCCCATAGTTAAGGAGGCTGTTTTTCAGGAGCCCATATCTCAGGACTGGAGAGTGAAATCCACAAATCCTTTGCAGGATTATGTTACCCATCAATATGTATTAGTGTACCAAACTACAGCTCTGTACGTCCAACTTTCAATTTTGAGTGTGAATAGGGCAAAGGGCCAAAACTCGATCTGACCAGAGAACGACTCTTAACACAATCCTGTGTCTGTTGCAGTTGTCAGACGGACTTTCGGACGAAGACGAAATGAACGTGTCAGAGGATAGGTGGAGCTTTGGTTTTCACTCAATGGCATTGCCCACTGGCTTGTTTGACTTCAGATTGCCCGTCCGACCTACCGTAAACATTTGGATTCCCAGCGCCTTCTTAACTGGAAAGGGAACCGACGTCCATCATGTTTATCAGGTGTATGACCTTTTCGAAGAATGGGCAAAGGAAAAACTGTAGCGTGTGCTTGATTTCAGATTTATATCAGATTAGGCAACGCAGAGTGGAACGTTTACAGAAGGTACTCGGAGTTCGCTAAGCTTCATCAAAGTCTCAAGAAACAGGACCCAGCTGTGATCGCTATGAACTTTCCACCCAAGAAGTCAGTCGGCAAAAAGGTTAGACCTGCATATGCCAAGTGAGATTGTGAGCCGCTTTCTATCTGTAGGAACAGAAGTTCGTGGAAGAGCGGCGTAAAGTACTGGAGCAGTACCTGAGAACGGCTGTAAATCACGTGGTACAGAACTGTCCCGAATTTGCTGCTCTTCCTATCAACAAAGAAACTCTTTGCAATCAGTTACCATTCCTTGGGTGAGCGTTCTTTTATTGCACTCCTTTTGCTAGTCTCTATAGAAAAGTCCTACTTATTTACTACTTTCTGTTCACTTAATTCGGGGTCTGTCGCTGAATTCAATCAAAAAAGAAAGTACAGGGTCCGCCAAAAAAACAACCTAGCAGCTGTTTGTTTCGCTGTAGCAAGTGCAAATCTCAACCGATTTGAATGAATCCTTTTTTAAATGAAAGATAAAGAAATTCTTAAAGATTGCTTAAATTTTCATTAATGTACTCTGCTTAGTTCCTGAGATATTGGCTCTCAAAATCAAAACAGTGATTTTGGCAGTGAACAAGAGCGATTTTCTATTATTCCACTTCACTTCGTAATAAAACGGATTCCTGCTACTGCTAAATGCTATTGGAGGCTTTACTGGTGACACACAAACTCGGTTTACTTCAACAGTAAAGTGTCATTAGCCTCCAGCAGCAGGAATCTGCATTAATTTGAAGTGCGACGGAATCGCTCTTGTTCTTTTGCCAAAATCTGTTTCGACTTTGAGGGCAAATATCTCAAGAACTAAGCAGTGAATCTCAATAAAAATTGCACCAATCTTTGAAGAATTTATCAATCTTTCTTTCAAAAAGGATTCATTCAAATCGGTTGAGATTCATGGTTGCAAAACTAAAAAATCTGCCGGGTTGTTCTTTATCAGTCTTGTTCATTGCCAAAATCTCTGTTTTAAGTTTGAGGAAAAATATCTCAGGAGCTAAGCAGGCTATCTTATTACATCAATCTTTCAATAATTTATTTGTCTTTCATTTAAAAAAGGATTTATTCAAATCGGTTGAGATTTGCGGTTGTTACAGCAAAAAATCT
>JASANB010003717.1:0-11989 GCA_030248155.1 Sabatieria punctata
GATGTTCAAGCAACTTTTTTCGCGGATCCGGCTGGTATCCAAATATGTTAAAATAGATGTCAAACGAACACCAACGGTGCATATTCCGAACACCAGCGACCCCCTAGAACCGGAGCTGTACCCCCCCAAAGTTGGGTCGGTAGCCCCTTTTCGGCCATTTTCTCGACATTTACTCAAACGATCACCATTCACTCGTTTCTCAAGAGTCAGAACAGGCGTACACATGGTTGGATTGCCCTGACAGTTGCCTTTCAGACGCTGCACACAGCGCTTCCGGAACATACCCGGTTAGCGAGATATTCTCCGAAAACTACGAAATTTAGCGAAATTCCGACTCGATTTTTTTCCGAAAAATCGCTGTAACTTCTGCCATATATGCGGGGTCAAGCTGATTTTTGCTAAAAAGATAAATCGCAAAATGCCAAACAAAATTAACCTATTTCGGAGGCAAGTTGTTGGGATCAGGGGGGGTGTTTTGCAATTTGAAGCCAGTCAAAAAATATTTTTTTGCTCAGAATAAAAAACAAACACACAATTCTGGTGCAGTTTTACCCGCTGATTACGAATATGAACTCGGTTTGGCTGGATTCTTTTTGGTTCGGGAGAAATTTGCATCCAAATCTTCGAGTGGCTGTATATCTAAAGTGGCACTGCTCATTAGCATGAACAAGAACCATGCTAGAAGGCAGTTTTTCTTTTGTAGTTTTTGATGCTGATTCTGAAGATAATCATATTTTTTATCTACGTCGAGTAGTTCTGAAGATATGGGCATTTTGAGAATTTGAGAACAAAACCGTTGCAGTTGGTATGCAATGGTGATTTGAAATGTTACTCAATTCTGTCATATGCTAGATACGGAGCCATGGAATTAGCATCACCTAATGCAGTTTTTGCCGCTGATTATGAAAATTACCTCTATTTTTCAATCGGACGGCTTCTGAGTGAGTTACTTAGGCCTGGTGTTCATCATCCACATTATAAGAAATTTATCAAACAGGTGCGTGAAATAGCAACTGTTATATGCAGTTTTCTTCGCTGATTCAGAATATGACCTTATTTTTGCGCTGCAATGACCTTGTCACGAGTTATAGACCTCTAAAGTTACTTCAATATCCATGCTTTCAGGAGTGGCAATCTGGAAATAGATAGTCTGTGCTTTGGCACTTGTGCAGCGTATTATCTATCAGAAAATAGTGTATCCGACCTATTTTGAACCGCTGGTTTTCAAAAACGACCTTACTTCTGCTCTACAAGCCTTTCATTTTAAGGTCCTGTCTATTCTTGTGAAAAAGAAGTGCAGAAAGTTGTATCTTAAAATCAATAGCTTGTAGAGCAGGAAAACCTAGATTAGAAATGCCAACTGATTCCAAAATAGTTCCCCTGATTTAGATAATTCTTCACAAATTGTAAGATATCTATTGGTCGCAAGTTGAGATGTCCACCACTCGTGACAGATCTTGTAACTGGGTCGATATATGAATCAGCAGCAACCAGTTGCTCGCACTATTTGTATTTTGTGATGGTGACCTAAATTGCTCACTCGGAAGCGTCCGTTGAAAAAGGTAAATATTGTACCTCATAATCAGCGGCAAAAACTGCATTAGGTAATGGAAATTCCATGGCTCCGTATCTAGCATATGACAGAATTGAGTAACATTTCAAACCACCATTGCCTTACCAACTGCAACGGTTTTGTTCGCAAATTCTCAAAATGCACATATCTTCAGAACTGCTTGACGTAGATAAAAATATGATCTTCCCATCAAACTACATAAGCTGCTTTTCTAGTATGGTTCTTGCTTCATGCTAATGGTGCAATTGCCCACCTACTGTAACCACTCAAGATTGAAGTCTGAATTCAGCCAAGCCGATTCCTTCGGCAATTACGTGTTTGTTTTTATTCTGGATACTTATGACTGGTTTCAAAATCTGGTAACTCGCTCCGAAATAGGTCAATTTTGTTTGGCAATTTGCGATTTACATCTTTTTAGCAAAAATCAGCGATTTTTCGGAAAATTTTTAATCGAGTCGTTTAAAATTTCGTAGTTTTCGAATATCTTGCGGCGACATGCTCCCAGAAGCGCTGTGTGCGTGCGACAATTGTCGGAATCACTTTGAAGCATCTGTGCGCATTCTTGAAAACAGTGAATGTGATCTCGTTTGAGTGATGAGAAAATGGCCGAAAAAGTACCGACCCAACCCCGGGGGGGAATTATCCGGTTGAGTTCGCGGTGTTCGAACATGCAGTGTTCATTTGTTGTTGACATGTTTGGCTACCGGCATCGGATCCACGAAAAAGTTGCTTAAACGTCTTCCTTATAGCTAAGTTGACTTTCTCGCAAAATGCATGTTAAGCATTTGGGTCGGCTGAAATGCGACGATAGACGACACACCAGGAGGGGGAGGGGGTTAGCCAAAAACGACGTCGCTTTTTTCGGAATTTTAGGGAACTTTGAGTATTATTTTCGATTTATGTACATTCTGTAAAAGATTTCTACATTCAGAAAAGCTTCCCAGAGTGGCTGAAGGGATTCATTCAATTAATTGTACAGTATGAGAACAAGAAAAAATGACAGTACTGCATGTATTGCACTTTTATCGGGGGGGGGGGGTAAACGGTAAACGACATCGACTAGGGGGAGGGGTCCCCAGAAACGACGCAAGGCGATTTTGGGGAGAGTCCGGAAAAATCGGGATTTTGGACCGACGTCGTTTATGGTCGGCCCCTTGAGGCTCTTAATTCTGCCAGTTGAGTTAAAAATGACCTCGGTTTTTGCTCACATATTGCCAGGTAGGGAGTTACGGACGTTCAAAAGTTTCCCGGTATCTTTATGCAAGTGAGGGTGAGGTAGCAGCCAAAATGTTTTGCACTGCTTTCAGGCAGTTGATGATTATATACGACACATGTAACAGGTCATCCGCCGATGGGGAGGGGCTGTGGGGTCTAGGCGCCGGCCGGGGGGGGGGGTCTGAGCCAAAATTTTGGGGGAGGGGGTGGGCACTTAAAAAACGCTCAAAAATCGCAATTTTTGGGCTAAAAATCGCCAAAAATGCGGGATTTGGGCTGAAATAGCCAGCTAGAAAGTGCTGTTTTGCAGGCGATTTTGGCAATTTTATTGTGTGAAATTGTAAAAAATTGCAAAAAATTTGGCTCGAAAATTTACTTGCCGAGAAAACGAGGGGGTCGGTGAAATCGTCTCGGGGGGGGGGGGTCCCCGTCCGGGGTCTGGCCTTAGTCGGGTGGGGGGCAGACCCCCGAGACCCCCCTGTTACATGTATGATATACGACTAGAGTACAGCTGACATTATGTAGCTCTGTGCCCGGCACAGTTGGTGTAGTGGTTTAGGCCGCTTAGCTACTGTGCGCTCATCCTCTCGGCGTGGCAAGTTTCTTGCTGCAAAGAGTTGGTCATCAGCACAAAGCTCCACCCAGGCCACCGAAACCGGCACCATCGATTGGTGCACATGCGAAAGCTGTCCGCGTTTACAAGTGCGCGAACGGCACATGTATGAATTTCGGTCGTTAGACGTCCAAAAATTGGCCAAAAAACGGCTGGCGAGTCAAATTTGAGGGGCTGTAGCTCCGGTTCTAGGGGGGTATTTTTCTTCTACAGTAATATGCGCCGATGGTAATCGTTCGTGGTCTAGTTTATGCTCATAAAATTTTAGCCGGATCAGTGAGATCACCAACTTGCCTTCCCTAAGCTGACCTTCTCGCAAAATGCATGTTAATTAGTGTTTCCGATCAAATTAAAATTTAAAATAACAAAATTAAATTGTTTTGGCCAAAATCACCAAGTAAATAGCAATTTAATAACAAATTAAATTTCTCGCGATGACTGTCAAACAAATTAAAATTATATTAAATTTCGTAAAATTGGCCTAGAAATTTGATATAAATTTGATATGAATTTGATATAAACTTGCTTGGTTCGGCAGCTTCATTAACCAAAGTATGGCTACAAAGCAACAAGTTCAGTCCAAAGATGACCTTGTTCATGCTTATAGCAAAGATATCAACTCATTAAATGCTAATTTGTAGACCATTTGTCGCCATCTAAAGAAAGGTCAAGTCATTTTGGACTGACGCGACCCAGGGTTTGAGCTGTTTCCTCAGGAATTGACTATTGATTTTAGCAAATTTATATTTAATTCATATCAAATAACAAATTTGTATCAAATTAAATTTCAGATTTTGGGTACCAAGCAAATTAATAGCAAGTTATTTTCATCTGAAGGCTGAGCAAGCAATTTAATAGTTATTTAATTTCAAAATAAATTTACTCGGAAACACTAATGTTAATGTGCAGCAGAGCCGACTAACAGTATGCAGTTCAGTTTCACAAATTATCGGCCTTTGCAGTTGGTATTTAAGTTAAAGTGAAAACAGTAATGATTAGACCAGATAACTTAAAATCATGGCGACGCAGAACACAAAACGCCGACCTGGTGACCTGTTTTTTGCAGTTTACGCAATACTAAGTCACTGTTTGTTTTTTTGCACGGGCTGACCTGACCTGACCGGCCAACTGAGTGTATGTCGCAGCAAAAATAAACAGCGTGTCAGAAATCGCCGAACTCTTTTCATTCGCCCAGTTCTGCTGCGTGCTCAGCGGCTGTCCGCTTTTTCTCCAAAAACAACAGGTAATATTTTTCATGTCGGCTGACGGTTGCTGATTTAATGAAGGCTTTCGGCGTTATTTATTTCTACTTTTTCACTGCTGATGAAAACGGTCATAAAACTAATTCAGTAAAACAGCGAAACGAAACGCTTTGCAGTCTGGGTAGTCCGTATCCAGTCCAAGCAAAACTTTAGTGTTTAAAAATAAATTGAAAAGAAAAGCGAAAAACTACTGTTGAGCGGGCATACCCATAATACCCATACCCGAAACTGGGTATTTTTAAGTAAAACTACCTGAAATCGGGTATACCCATACCCGGGTACTTTTTGAAATACCCATACCCGGGTATACCCGATTTTTTTAAAAAATACCGGGTATTTGAATGGGTATTTTTTTAGAAAAAATCGCGCAACCATGCCCGCTAATTTCTGTATAAAGTGCAAAAATTCTCTCAAGCAAGTGTTGGATAGAATTATGGCTTCTGTCCAGTGTCGTACCCAGGGGGTGTAGGGTGTGTACACGCCCTTTGCGGTGGAGGTAGGGAGGAGAAATTAGACAAAATATGAGAACTGAATTAATTATGTACTAAAACTGTCTATTTTATGCTCAGAATACCTTTTAAATGCATTTTCGAAGGTTGAATTTTCAAAACTTTCTCGCCCAACCAGGCCACTTTAAACTACTAAAACTTGTAATTTCTGTCAATTTTAAGCTCAGAATTGCTCACGTTTTTGAAGGCTAATTTTGCGAAACTTTCTCGCCCTTGTTGGGCAGCGGCCCAACCAGCAACTTTAGGATTTTACACCCCCCTCTGCAAAATCGTGGGTGCGCCACTGCTTTTGTCATACATCACGCTCTAATACGTACATGGGCTTTTGGGGGGAGGTAGCGGCAATTTTGGTGGATGCGCCCACGTCCAGGAACAAAACATATTCTATGCATGTATGGCATAAAACATGGTGTTTGACCGAAAATGCATTTTTACAATGCAGTACATACAGTAAATAAAAATCTTTTGCATACAGTTTAACTGGCTTCTCGCCTCTCGTCTACATAGTTCTAATTAGGGATGCAAATGGTATAAAAAATACCAAATACCAAATACCAAATACTAGATGGTATTTTCTATACCAAATAATACCAAATAATACCAAATAATTCCAAATAGTTGATAAACAGGTCGCTAGCTGTTTGGAATGAGCGCAAAGTCATACTTTTTGTTTTTTTCATCAAAAATATATAAGTTTTGCCTCAGTGGAAGAGTTTTTGTTGCATCTAAAAGAAATCTAGTCATGTATGAGAAAGAAAACGAGCAGAATTTGATGGTTTTTCACTTATACTCGGGAAATGGGCAAGCACGTTGTGACGTTTGCGGTCAAAGGGTCCGTCCATAAACGACGTCGTACCAAAATCCCGATTTTTCCAACCCCCCCTTCCCCCAAAATCGCCTTGCGTCGTTTCATGGGTGCCGCCTCCCACTTTTTGACAATTTTCCATGAATGGTTGTTTGCTATAAGCTAAACTGGTCAGAATTCTTTATTGTTTTGTTGCTCAGAAACGGTAAAGAGACGTCTTGTTCTGCGTATCTGCATTGTTAAACTTTTAGTAAATTAGAAATAAAGAGAAAACTCTGAACAGAAGAGCTATGACATGGTATACATGCGCAAAATATGCAGAATTTATCGCTTAAAAGCTAACTGTTTAGTTATTTAAACTATTTGGTATTATTTGGTATTATTTGGTATAAAAAAATACCAAATACCAAATAATACCAAATACCTAGAAAATACCAAATAATACCGAATAATACCAAATAATACCGGATACCATTTGCATCCCTAGTTCTAATAGAAATCGAACGTCTATTTTTGTCATCCCTTTGAGGTCTATTTTTGTTATCCCTTTGAGGATAAGCACTGTCTACTTACCTAACTAATTTAGTTGGACTTTAATTTTGAAGGTTAAATTACAAGGCATTTCTAAGCATTTCATCTGTTTGTTGATCCTGAGGAAGGTACTGTATTGTCAGCAATCTTCATAGAATTTGTATGCTACTATGTACTATGTGGTTGACCCTGTATTAGAAAGAAATATTTTGAAATCACTCCTGAAAGCTGATTTAGCTGTTTCGCCAATGTTATCTGCCAAAATGGTTTGTACAGTAGTTTTCGAAAATTCCCCTAACGGATCCAGTAACTGTAAAATTAAACTACCGGAGTTTTCCACTTATAAGACCTGGTCTTATAACTGGAAAATGCACAAATTTACGGTCACTTTTTGGCGCCCTTTTGAAGAACATTGGTCTAATAACTGGAAAATGTTATTTCACTGCAAACAAGGGTTTTTGGCCAAAAGTTGAATCTGTTTTTCACCTAGATCGTTGTTCCAGACATGCCCGACCATTTTACGCTTGGCTTGTAGAACTTTACTTGAAATTACAAAAGAAAATTAGTGTTGAAGCATAGCAGGTACTGTATTGTGTTCAAAACAAAAATCAGAATCATGTTTTACCTATATTATGTACTTCTGCCTTTGTTTTTTCGCGATGGACAGCTTTTGTTTAGTTTAAAAACAGATAATTGCGTGCTAAAATCGGTTAATTTAACTAAGACCATGGTCTTTTAACTGGAAAATGAGTGTCATTGAACCCAGTTTTCTGACCACCTATTAGAAGACCATGGTCTTATAACTGGAAACAAAAACCTATTATAAGACCATGGTCTTCTAACGATTGTGGTCTTATAAGCGGAAATCTCCGGTAGGGGTTACTACATTAGCAGTTGGGTACATAATTGCTGTTTAAATGGCATATTTTAAACATACATGTAACAGGGGGGTCTGGGGGGTCTGCCCCCACCCGAAAGAGGCCAGACCCCCCGGATGGGGCCCCCCCCGAGACGATTTTTCCGACCCCCCCTCCGATTTTTCTGGCAAGTAATTTTTTGAGCAAATTTTTGCAATTTTTTGCAATTTCAGACACAAAAATTGCCAGAATCGCCTGTAAAACAGCACTTAGCTGTATTTCAACCCAAATTAGCGATTTTTGACGATTTTTAGCCCAAAAATTGCGATTTTTTTCGATTTTTGAGCGTTTTTTAGTTCCCAACCCCCCCCCAATTTTGGCTCAGCCCCCCCCCCCCCCGGCCGGCGCCAGACCACCCAACCCCCCCTCCCCCCTTCGGCCGAAGACCTGTTACATGTATGATTTTAAAATAAATTAGTCTAGCATAATAACCTGTTAAAATTTGACATTGTTAGGGAATTTCGAAACTTTAATGAAAAATACCCCGATTTATACCCGATACCCGGGTATTTTTAAAATACCTACCCATACCCTTTTGAAAAATACCTACCCATCCATACCCAATTCAAACTCAAATACCGGTAGCAACAATACGAAAAACAGCGCTTCTAATTCAGACCACATAATAATTTTTGATAAATCTGCTTTTAACAGTCAGGGAAATAACATTGCTTTTAACAGTCAGGGAAATAACAACATATATGGTATCAGTACAGATATATGGAAACGGTACCATATATGGTACCGGTACACCTTCAAGTGGTACCATATATGGTACCACTTCCTTATATGGTACTGGTACCATATATGGTACCCCTTCGATCGAGGCCTCAGGTGATACCATATATGGTACCCCTTCGATCAAATCATAAGGGGTACCATATATGGTACCGGTACCATATATGGTACCCTTTCGATCGAGGCCTCAGGTGGTACCATATATGGTACCGGTACCATAGTATTAGTAGTAGTAGTAGAAAGAAAGTCAGAAGTCCGATATTGAAAAAGGGTGGTGTGTAAAGTTCTAACAGGAGCATTTGGTGGCGAGATGTTTCTGCTGCTATCAATTTTTTCCCTGACCAGACACCAAATTCCATGCTTTTCCCTGATTCCCTGACTTTTTTAAATTCCCTGACTTTTCCATGACTCCCTGATTTTCTAGGCCCTGACCATATACAATGTATGGTACCACCTGAGGCCCCGATCGAAAGGGTACCATATATGGTACCGCTTCCATATATGGTACCGTTTCCACATATGGTACCGTTTCCATATATGGAACCGGTACCATATATGGTACCACCTGAGACCTCGATCGAAAGGGTACCATATATGGTACCGTTTCCATATGTGGTACCACCTGAGGCCTCGATCGAAAGGGTACCATATATGGTACGGTACCCCTTATGATTTGATCGAAGGGGTACCATATATGGTACCTGGTACCATATATGGTACCGGTTCCATATATGGTACCGGTACCATATATGGTATCACCTGAGGCCTCGATCAAAAGGGTACCATATATGGTACCGGTCATACATGCAACAGCTCCGGGCCGACCTGGGGGGAGGGGGGTAGGGGGGGGGTTACAGCAGGTGGGGGTCGAGGGGGGGTTACGCCCCGGTGGGGGGGCCCAAACTTTGAAAAGCTCCAAAACGCCTAGAAATGCGTTTTTAGCACGTTTTTTTCAGTAAGGACGCTAAAAATCGTTATTTTAAGCTGCCAAGTAGCGTTTTAAAGCTAAAAACAAGCAAAAAATGACAAAAAGAGCTTCCAAAAACACCGATTTTACTTAAATATCAGCAGTGGAAACGCCAAATTCGGTTTCCAAAGGCTTTTCAAGTGAATTTTAGGCTAAAAATTAGTGATTTCTGACCCAGTTTGTTAATACTGGAGCCACTACTAGTACTTGTATTTTTTGGTCAGGAGGAGGGGTCCCTTAACCTGTCTCGGGGGTGGGGGGGTGAGGGGGGGTTTGGCCTTTCCAGCAGGGGGGGTAACCCCCCAAACCCCCCCTAGTACATGTATGGTACCGGTACCACATATGGTACCACCTGAGGCCTCGATCGAAAGGGTACCATATATGGTACCGGTACCATATATGGTACCCCTTATGATTTGATCGAAGGGGTACCATATATGGTACCGGTTACATATATGGTACCGTTTCCATATATGTGTACTGATACCATATATGTTGTTATTTCCCTGACTGTTTAAATGTAATTATTTGTCAGTAGTTACTACGTACTGTACACTCAGCCTGCTCAGTACGGTGAACAGAAATCGAGCCAAGATGAGCGCGGCAGCTGGTTCGGAAGCCGACACCTGTGAGGTCTGTCAGGACAAAGCGGCTGGATTCCATTTCGGCGCTAATACATGCGAAGGATGCAAGGTGAAAGAGATTTTTTGATTCAACTGCCCCTGTCATAGAGCAGCAGTTGAAAATGTGGATAACCTTCGTCTAATCTTACCTATGATCAAAATTTCGGCCGATTTGGCCAAGGTTTGCGCGAATGAAAACATTTCTACATTGCTGCCTTTGCGCAGATGTTGACCGATTGATCAGATCCGATATGACGGGGGGCGTACGATGTACAGCCCTACGATCAGACCTGGGCGGTCCATTTCGCGACCCCTGATATCGGCATCTCAGCCGCTCTGCCCTAGCCACTCCTAGCCAGTGCTGTTGGGTGCCAGTCACTGAGAATGCCTGGCGTGGTAACAGCATGGTACTGTCAGCTCCCAGCGGCCGCCCGGCGGTAACCGCTAAACCGGTATACAATGTATAGGCCATTCACAATCCACTTGGTTTCTGCTTTGTTAAAAAATTTTCAATTCTCTTAGATCCGTTCGTTTCTAGCTACCGTACTCGACATAGTCTTTGGTTTTTCAACACGAAAACATCTATCTTCTAACTACGGTAGCCAATTTTCAGAGATGGAATGGAAGTGGCGTAGCGGCGCCGCTGTTTTTCGCTAAAAAGTGGCAATTGTGGGACACTATCCCCGCACATTAGCGAAAACCTAACTGATTATGCTGAGGCTAAGATAGATCCTAAAAGTACGTTTAAGTTCATCCTAAGCCTAATCCCGATCAATGTCAAAGCTTAAAACTTGATCACAATGCTGAACAGAAGCTGTTAACTTCCAAATTGGTGGGGGTAGTGTCGATGTATCAAAATCGGAGCATCAGTGCGTCATGCATAAGTGAAATGCACGCTGCTTCCCTCGCAATTCGCCACGGAAACCTAGCTTAGTCTGTACAAGGTATAGGCCTTATTGCTGGTCTCTCAGACAGCTCCTGACGCCAACACAAGCATGCTTTGGGGAGCGGCTTTCGGTGCAACGGCAGATCCAGTCGGTTCCCATTTACTGTACCTACGCGCTGTAACCAGCTTTCGGTGGCCTGGGTGGGGCTTTCTTGTCTACGACCAACTCTTTGCGGCAAGAAACTTGCCGCGCCGAGAGGATGAACGTCGCGCACAGTGGCCATGCGGCCTAAACTACTACTGTGCCTGAGATGTAGAGCGAATACCAAATACATTTGAAATTTGGTAGGTATGTGCCAAAAAAACAGGGGAAATTTTGGAGTATGCTGCTTGGTAATTTTGTGAGTATGTTTTTGGTGCATGCTTGACCGAATCCTAAGAAATTGAACAATTTGTATTTTTGGGTACTTTCAATCATACATGTAACATGTCATCCACCGAAGGCCGATGGTCTAGCGCCGCCTGGGGGGGGGTCTGAGCCCAAATTTTGGGAGGGGGTTGGGCATTAAAAAACGCTGAAAAATAAAAAAACCGCAATTTTTTGGCTAAAATCGTTAAAAATCGGTTATTTGGGCTGAAATGCAGCTAAAAACTGCTTTTTTTACAGGCGATTTTGGCAATTTTTGTGTCTGAAATTGCAAAAAATCGCAGTCTGGCCTAAGTCGGGTGGGGGCAGAGTCCCCTGTTATCATACATGTAACAGGTCATCCGCCGAAGGGGGGAGGGGGTTGTGGCGGGTCTGGCGCCGGCCGGGGGGTCTGAGTTTATTATAGGCACGTATGATTAGAGATGCAACCTCAAAGAAAAATACCGGATACCGGACAGTGCTCCGGATCTGAAAAATACCGTATTATCTGGTATTTTAACCAGATAATTCGTAGAAAGTATCGGATACCGGACAGTGTTTTTGAGCTAAAAAATACCGGATTATCCGGTCTATATCGGATAATACCGGATTATGGCTGCATCTCTAATTGTGACGTCATATTCTAGAACCTTGTAGAATATTCTTTTGGGTTAGCTATTTTGTCTTCTGTGACTTCTAAAACCCACTTTACCATTGATAAGAATTACAAATTATTTTCTGGAAAATAATGTCGGCGCAAGGCTCCTGAATCGTTTCTTTCTTGGAATGGAAGGGACGCAAAAAGAAATGTTATCATTTTTGGCACAGCTTGTTTAAGGCATGCCTAGCACAAATCACCTCAAGAGATGCAGTAACGTGACGATTGATGTGGTCTGTAAGGCAAATTTGTAGTTTGTGAGCAATACGTAACTGAACGAAGTACA
>JASANB010003719.1:0-64644 GCA_030248155.1 Sabatieria punctata
GGCTGCTGTCTTTTCAGAGGTCTTCTTGGCATCTGCTCTAGATAAAAAAATCAAGTTGCAGCTCGCTCATGCGGCGCTTTTAAGAAAAATGTTTCGGTTAAAGATTTTAGTCTACGGTTTGAGTAAGAGCTCCAGAGTACTGTTGCTAAGTAAACTACAAATAAATTTTAATTACATTTTTTATGTTGTGTACTAACACTAATCTGCGCAAGAGAGAAAATAAATAAAAATCAAAATAAATATTTTTTAGCATTATTAGAAAAATCACTCACACTTTAGGAGGGCAGTAGCGCGACTGATCCAGTCTGCTACCAGATCGCAGGTAATTGATGAACTGAGAGTCGATGGCTCTGCAGGCGTAAGGAAACCGTACCAACGAAAACAACTCCCACAAAACCACCCCAAACCACCAACAGTCAGACTGCCAGGTGTACTGTCTGTTTAGAATGGCTTCGGGAGCCATCCATCGCATTGGGAGCGCCAGCGATCTTGTCTTTTTCATCTGATAAATGGTGCTTAATCTGCTTAGACCAAAATCAGCAATCTTGACCACTTTTTGGCTGGTCAGTAGAATGTTTCGAAGGGCCAGGTCGCGATGCACCACCTAGAACAGATACAGCGCCAATTTTATTTTATTTGGATTATGAGAATACCAAATACACTAAGTGACGCAACCACATGTAGTAGTCCTAGCGTCAATTGCTGTGCTACCGTATCTACATACTCTCTACTTTCTTCTACTGCCAATTTCTTCTACGCTACTGCCAAATTGTGGAACTCTCTGCCTCATTTCGTACCTATGCTGTCGTTTCCTAAATTTCAAAGTTTTCTAGAATCCAATGCGTTTAGGAGTATTGTTATTAGACTGAATTTTAACGCTACAGTTGATTAACTACAGTTGTATGTATGTACGTTGGAATCTGATTGGCTGTATTTCTCTTTTCTCTGCTGCTGGTTGCCGTCTTTCGCTATATAGTGAAGTAGGCTGTAATTTTAAACCATAAACATTGATTGATGCTTAAAAGTGTGAAAAAGAATTTGGTAGTGGAAGGAAGGGATGTTTTTTGGATTTTTGTAGTGGAGGGGGAATTTTTGGGTGGGGAGTGGACGCAAATTGAACTCTTCAAAGAGCTGAAGGACGTCACGGTACTGGAGTTCAACAGTTTCACAGAAGAGACGTTCCATGTCTCTTCCAATTTGTTCCGACTCAGCGTCGTTCTGCAGCGACTCAACCGACTCCTGCAACTTCCGCCGAGCTTGAACTGTGCTCGAAAACAGTTGCTCAAGCTGGTCCAGCTTCGTGCTGCTGCTCAGCATCTGCAAAGCACACCAATGCACACAGTATCAATCAGTCATCTGCACGTTTGTGAAGACTGTAGAAAAGGACTTCAGCACAGTGAAACTTGTGCAGAGCAGAGATGCATCTACAGTATCGACACTCACAATCACAAGCATGGTAGTGAGGCAGCTTTAACTTATTAGATATTAATAAAAACCTTTCTAAACTGTAGCTACAATCAGCAAGATAGCAACATCTAAGGAATGAACCAGATCGTTTAACTTCAAGTGATCTGATGGTATCTACGGGAAAGGTTCAATCCGTGACAACAAATATGCCTCAGAGGTCTGGAATCCATATTTACTCAAGGACATTGATCTGATTGAAAGAGTACAGAGATTATTTACTCGTCGAATTCCAGGCCTTGTGAATTTTGAATATTCCGAAAGGTTAAGTTTGCTAAATTTGGAGTCTTTAGAAAAACGAAGAATAGTTGCTGACCTTGTAATGGTGTACAAACTAATTCACGGACAAATTGACCTCCCTTTTGATTTGTTTTTCAAATTTAATAATCTCTCAACACACGTGGCCACCAGTATAAATTGTGTTTACCGAAGTCCAGGCTTGATATAAGAAAATATTCCTTTGCCGTTCGAGTAATAAATATTTGGAACTCCTTACCAAATGAAACAGTTAATTTGCGCTCTGTACGCGGCTTCCGCAACGCTCTCTGTAATACCGATTTTAGTAGATTTTATCGGGGTAGGGAGTTAGTGGCCGTTTAGCGGCCCATCCCCACCCCTTTCTGTTTGGTCTCAGTCGTGGGCATTTTTGTTCTGTTGATGTTTGAATAAAAATTACTTGCTTACTTAACAGTATTACCTGATTATCAATTATGGCATCGGCATGCATAACGTCCATAATTCTACCTCGAAGCCATTTCACTCTATGATGACCAAAACTTTGCTGGTTCAGAGTCATTTTACCTTCTCTGGGAGCTGAAAATAACTCGAACTGATAACCTAATTGTGATATCAATATTTGTTTTATAATCATTAGATTATCAGCGTGCATGTACAGGGTGTCCCCAAAAATGACAACATTTCTTTTTGCTGCCATTTTCGCAATTTTTGACCAAATTGTCTGAAATTTGAATTAAAAGTGCCAAAAAAGTGAGAATTTTATGTGTTAAAATTTGGTGCATTAGGATTGACCCAGTCCTGAGAAATTCAACAATATATAAAATTGAGAAATCTCAATTAAATGGAGAATCAGCATCAAAAATGGAAACTTTTCTTTTTGCTGTATCTTCTTTAATTTTTGTCGAAATTGGATGAAATTTTGAATATATGCGCAGAATAACGGGTTGATTTGAAGATCAAAAGTTGGCGCATGAAGCCAGCTCAGCTTTTAACATAAAAAATCCCGATCACAATACAACGACAACATGATGCTTATGGGAAACGGTTGCAGCAGTGTATTAATTGTCTCTGCACGAGAAAACGGGCCAAAATTGGTACTCCTGCGGGTCAAAAAAAATTCAAAATCGCTTATGGAATTTCTACAATAGATATGCTAGATCAGTTTTTGATGAGAAAAACGAATCTAACGTCCGAATTTCGCTATCTCGATTTGCACAGGAGTTATGGAGGGGGGAACGTTTAGAGGCAAGGCAAATTTTTCCTTCCGAATTTATAGGATTGAACAGTTTTATCTTATCAAAACGGGGTTTCTGAATCTCATGACGCCCTTCATTTCCACGGGAAACCTCAAAAAGTGCAATTTTTTGGCACCTGAAAATTTCAATCACACTTTTCTCAAAAACTGTACGTGCCAACTATGAGCTTTTCAAGCATCAAATAGTCCAGGACATAAGCTATCGATCCATTAAAAAATATTGGGGGGTCATCGTTGGTAGACGGGCACTTCATACCCTCTGAAGTTTGGGTGGTCGTCAAAATTTTGCATTTTTCGACTTTTTCGGTCTGAACCATCCTCTTCAAATGAATGCCATTCTGTCAAACCAAGCCCAATCGCAACATGGTTTATGGCACCGAAAAGAGCTCGCTTCATAGATTAATTTGATATATAGATGTCACATACTATGCCAGTATAAAACCCACAAAATTAAAGAGAACTTTTGGTAGAGTCTAGAAATAAAGTATTTTGGTTTACTCGTGTTCAGCAGTTCTGTGACACTGTCTGTATGGATACTCTGTGAATTGCTTTGCGTGACCCCTTAACGCATTTTTTTTGTTTACGCCCCTGGACCGAAAATCAGTATATGCAGTCTTGTCATCTTTGTTGCCTCCCTGACTTAGTAAAACAAGAAGCAAAATTACTGGTGGTTTTGGTTATGCTACGTACGTACTTGACTGCATTCTACTACTAGATTTTTCGTAAAAAAACGCCATGGGCGCTATTTAGTTTTGTGACTTTTCACAAATTCAATTCTATTCTAAATAAGCGCCCAGAGGTGGCTATTTGGAAAGTACTGTACATGAGCGTATATTTGAAAATGAGACAACTCTCTGAGCACTGTCTGTCTGTGAATTAAATTTTTGCACTGATTTTTCAACAAAACGTGATAACAGCGTGTTTCTTTATGCCAATGGGTGTCTATTTAGAAAGGTTTTCCAAATATACGCCTGTATCTGGCAGTCATTAGACCTATGATAGCGTTTGCTGCTGTAGTGTGGTGGAAACGGACGAACCTGGAATGCGTCAAAACACAGCTAGGCCGTATACAACGACTGGCATGTTTATGCATAACAGGGGCTCTAAAAACAACACCTACAGCAGCAATGGAAGTTCTGTTGTGTCTTCCACCGCTACACACCTGGATTCAAGTGGAAGCGATGGCGACCTGCTACAGACTTAAAAGTACTAATCAGTGGCACAGGGTAGGTCGTGGTCACTGTAGTGTTTGGGCACAATTGTGCGGTTTATCGCCATTGTACCAATTCCCAAGTGACCAACAACTACCCAATTATGTGTTTGATAAGAAATACCAAGTCGACTTCCCGAGTAGGGAGGTCTGGCAAGGTAATGTTCCTAATGCAACCGATACTCTCTACTGTTATACGGATGGTTCCAGGTTAACAGGTTTGGAGAATTCGGGAGCAGGAGTATTTATACAGAGACTAGGGGTAGAGGATTCCTTTCCCCTGGGAAAATACGCAACGGTTTTCCAGGCGGAGGTCTATGCCATTTTGAACTGCGCCAGGGATCCCGGATTAGTTAACTGTCTTGAGCAGAAGATCTGTATTTGTTCAGATAGTGAAGCAGCTTTAAAAGCTTTAGTATCTCCACGCATCAGCTCTAAGTTGGTTGCAGAGTGTGTCAGGGAACTACAACGACTGGCGCTTCAGAAGAAGCTACAGCTGGTGTGGGTACCTGGACACTCGAATGTGGAGGGAAATGAGGAAGCTGACCGACTAGCCCGGGCGGCTTCAGAGTTGCCACTTATAGGGCCGGAACCGGCCCTTGGCATCTCTGTTAAGAAAGTGCGTACTGAATTAAGAAGTTGGGCTAGGAACCAGTTGCAGTTTGACTGGGATCTAAGGACCGACTGTAGGCAGTCTAAGCAGTTTGTTCTGGGACCTAGATCGGTAGTAACCAGAGAACTACTTAGTTTTAGTAGAAGGGAACTAAAGCTGGTGGTTGGTTGGTTAACCGGACACAGTAGTAACCTTAATAAGCATCTTAGCATTATGGGCCTGGTGGATGATCCAACATGCTCCTTCTGCTCAGAAGAAGAGGAAACGCCTGAACATTTGGTCACACAATGTGACGCATTGGCTGGGCGTAGGTATAGGATCCTGGGGCGAAGGTATCTGACCACCCAGGAGCTGAGTGAATTATCTGTTAGGGACCTCCTGAGGCTGATTAAAGCCTCGGGTAGGTGGTAAGTTCGACTTGGTCGATTTCATTTATACGGGGCATCGAAATGGA
Source organism: Sabatieria punctata (assembly GCA_030248155.1). NCBI lineage: Eukaryota > Metazoa > Nematoda > Chromadorea > Araeolaimida > Comesomatidae > Sabatieria > Sabatieria punctata. The sequence goes on from JASANB010003719.1 coordinate 5,234, forward strand.
CCCTCGGGTCTGATCGTAGGGTCGTATGGTCGACCCCCCCGTCACATCGAATCGAAATATACGCCCAGGGGGAACTAATTCGTTTATACGAAAAACCCGATAGCATACCACTGTGAAACTCGAACTTGCTAAAGTTTGCTACTGTGAAGCCTGATTTGCATGCAACGAAGGCTTCATGGTGGATTTCACAGATCGTTTGTATGGCATTCCAGTAGCCTTTCAGTTTCCACAAGTATCAGAATCGATGTCTCCAGGTTTTTTTAACATCTGTGAATGTCAGCCAAATCGGTTTTGAGTTGGTTCAGAGTCATTTCAACCCCTAAGAAAACTAAAAAGCTTTTTTAGCATTTTGGTAAACTGTGTATATCTCTGCAACCGTTGGAGCTACAGTCAATATACGTACATTTTGGGCATACATGGTGGTTTGCTGCCACCGATGCAGTGTTGTGCCTAGCTCAAATTTATAAAACTCGGTAAGTATTCAGTAAGTAAATCCAGATTTTTTGAAATTCGGTAAGTACGAGTAAGTACTGGGTTTCTCAAAGAAAACCCGGTAAGTACTCAGTAAACAATTCAGTAAACTCGGTAAAACCTTCAACATTCAGAAGTATGTTACAGTTTATCTGAAAATCTTTCCTCATATAGCTTTTAGCTACTGAAATTTTTTATCGTGTTTTGCGCCATTTTACATTATTTATTTTACTAATTAGCATGGTTGGAACGCCTTAAAATATGCACACAATAGATAGTAGTGACCAGAGGCTCTGGTATCCAGCTTTAGATGAAAAGCCTGGAAAAATTGGTAAGTGAAGATTTGTTCAGATTTTCATCATTTACCTACCGTTCAGACCGATGAGAAAAATGTCAATCAAAATATAATGGCTAATAGTAGTAGATATAGTTCCTATCCTAACCTAAATACCGAGTCTTTGCATCTGATTATAGCAATTCTACCGCGCAAACAAAGTTGGGGTTATACAAGCCGTGAAAATCGCAAAATTATTGCAAAACAAAGTGTTTTTTGTTGCGAGCAGATACATTGTAAATAAATGAAAGGAAAACCATATTATTTACTACACACATGCAACGAGCTACCTATTGCAGAAGCTTTTACTCAGCAAACAACTCAGTAAATTACCGAGTACTAAGTTTACCGATTTTTTTTCTAATTGAGTAATTCAAAATTGAAACTCAGTATTCAGTAAGTAAAATTAAGAAAAAATTTTACCGGTAAGTAAAAGTACTTACTGTAATTCAAAATAACTAAGTACCGAGTAACTTTTACTCAGTAAATTTACTGGGAACAACACTGCACCGATGTACATAGGCCAAACCTCCCCGAGATGAACTTCAGAAATCTCTCCGATTGTCTGGCATGTCAAGTAATTTTTTCAGCGAATTTTTCCAATTCTTTAAAATTTCAGGCACTAAAACTGTCAGTAAAACAGCACTTTTTAGCTGCATTTGAGCCAAAATTGGCGCTTTTTACGATTTTTTGAGCGTTTTTTTTAGTTACCAACCATCCTCCCTCAGAATTTGGGCTCAACCCCTGACCAACGTCAGGCCTCCCAACCACCCTCCCCTGTCGGCCTGACCTGCCCATGTACATGAATGAAGAAGTTACATGTATGATTTTCGAAATCCTCAAAGTCTCTACTTTCTTTCTAAAAATCACATTGGCCAAACTACAGAAAAACCGCATTTTTTCCTCTGCACAAATTATCATAAACAGAATCAGTGACTGTTGCACAGATTAGTTTACACTGTACTACAGACAGAGCTTGGGCTCTTCTACATACAGCAATTGGTCTGGATGCCCAAAGCGCTCAAACTCATCAATATAAAGAAGTTCGCAAGAATAACACAGAATTCAGTGAATTTTGAAAAGGGCTTTAATTTTTTATGAAACCAAAAAATTCAACAAAACTTTCCGCATTTTGAAGCCAGAAACAAAAGATTGCTTTAGCTCATGCTGCCGACAATGGTCCTGAGTCCAATGAGTAAACTAAATGCAATAGATACCTGGACAAATGTCTTCATATTTGCCTGCACAGTACATCTTGTTGTTGCAATTATGTTAGAAATGTTCGTTTTTGCTGGATACACGTAGCTTAGTAGGATATACTGTATAGGCAAATGTTGTTTATGGTTTGAAATTTTTGAAATACTTATGAACGTAGCTAATTCGATAGTCATTCGACAATTTGACCCATTGCATGCCAGTTAGTAAGTCAGGTAGGCAACAAAGTTGACAGTACTGCATGTACTGATTTTCGGTCCAGGGGCGTAAACCAAAAAAAATGCGTCAGGGGTCACACTAATTACGCAAAGCAATTCACAGAGTATCCATACAGTGTCACAGAACTGCTGAACACGAGTAAACCAAAATACTCTATTTCTAGACTCTACCAAAAGTTCTTTTTAATTTTGTGGGTTTTATACTGGCAGAAGTATGTAACATCTACACTATATATCAAATTAATCTGTGAAGCGAGCTCTTTTCGGTGCCATAAACCATGTTGCGATTGGGCTCGGTTTGACAGAATGGCATTCATTTGAAGAGGATGGTTCAGACCGAAAAAGTCGAAAAATGCAAAATTTTGACGACCACCCAAACTTCAGAGGGTGTGAAGTGCCCGTCTACCAACGATGACCCCCCAATATTTTTTAATGGATCGATATGCTTATGTCCTGGACTATTTGATGCTTGAAAAGCTCATAGTTGGCACGTACAGTTTTTGAGAAAAGTGTGATTGAAATTTTCAGGTGCCAAAAAATTGCACTTTTTGAGGTTTCCCGTGGAAATGAAGGGCGTCATGAGATTCAGAAGCCCCGTTTTGATAAGATAAAACTGTTCAATCCTATAAATTCGGAAGGAAGAATTTGCCTTGCCTCTAAACGTTCCCCCCTCCATAACTCCTGTGCAAATCGAGATAGCGAAATTCGGACGTTATATTCGTTTTTCTGATCAAAAACTGATCTAGAATATCTTTTGTACAAATTCCATAAGCGATTTTGAATTTTTTTTGACCCGCTAGTTGGCCCGTTTTCTCATGCAGAGACAATTAACTAATGGAGGTCATCTGGATGTTGTTCTTATTCCTTTAGTTCTCAGAGTTTGCACGTTCTTCATTTTGCTGCAGTAAAAACGCTGATTTTCTTTACCGGAGATTTCCGCTTATAAGACCACCATAGTTAGAAGACCATGGTCTTATAATAGGTTTTTGTTTCCAGTTACAAGACCATGGTCTTCTAATAGGTGGTCAGAAAACTGGGTTCATCGACACCCATTTTCCAGTTAAAAGACCTTGGTCTTAGTTAAATTGGCCAATTTTAACACACAAGTAACTGTTTTTAAAGTGAACAAAAGCTGTCTATCGTTAGAAAACAGAGCAGAAGTACATTCGAATGTAAAACACGATATTCTGGTCTTTATTTTCAACACAATACAGTACCTGCTAGCTTCAACACTACATTTCTTTGCAAATTTTCGAAGAAACTTTTACAAGTCAAGCGTAAAATAGTCAGCGAATTCTGGAACAGCCATCTATGTGAAGAACAATTCAATTTTTGGCCAAAAATCCGTTTTTGCAGTGAAATAACATTTTCCAGTTAGAAGACCACGGTCTTCAAAAGCGCGCCAAAAAGTGACCCTAAATTTGGGCATTTTCCAGTTATAAGACCAGGTCTTATAAGTGGAAAACTCCGGTAGTTTCCAAGTACTTGCGATATGGACTGATTAATGCCAGAACTTTTGACCTACAAAATATCTGCGCATATATTAAAAATTTCATCCAATTTCGACAAAAATTAAAGAAGATACAGCAAAAAGAAAAGTTTCCGTTTTTGATGCTGTTTCTACATTTAATTGAAATTTCTCAATTTTATATATTGTTGAATTTCTCAGGATTGGGTCAGTCCTGATGCACCAAACTTTAACACACAAAATTCCCACTTTTTTTGGCACTTACTTGTATGTTTCAAATTTCAGACAATTTGTTCAAAATTTGCGAAAATGTCAGCAAAAAGAAATGGTGTCATTTTTTTGGGACGCCCTGTATTTAGGGATAAGAGGAGCTTTAACCTTAGGAGTTGATTTTTTCAGATTTGTTTGTTTGTTTATAAGTTCCACTGTCCTTTCGGACAGCTCAGGACACCCCTCGCTCTTTTCAGAGCCCTTCAATGGGGTAGCCCTGTCTACAAACAACCCTCCCCTTTTCTGCCATTAGGTGCAACGGCAGCGCCGGTTCGGTTCCCATTTACCTACTGGCCATCACCGGCTTTCGGCGGTCTGGGTTGGACTTTACGTCGACTACTTCCAGTCGCTTCGACCGGTTTCGAACCCACAAACAACCGCTCTCACGGATGCCGGGGCCGCCGTGTACGATGATGATGATGATGGATGATGATGATGATGGAGCGAGGGTATTAAATGGTCGCTACAAAAAAACAGATAGTAGTTGACTGACCTGCGAAAGTGCGCTTCTAGTGAGACGACAGTAGCTTGCAAAGTGCCAGTGTAATGCGTCGATGAAATATCGAGACACAGGACAAAACTCAAAAACTGGATTATCAGTCTGTTTACAAGCGTAGGTAGTTGTTGGCTCTCAGTTTATCAGTGTTTTGCCATTCTTTGGGGAAATTTCCAGTCAGGCAAACTGTTGCCGACTTTTCGACAACATTAAATAAACTGTGGGAAGTAAGAGTAAGAGTAAGAGTAAGAGTAAGAGTAAGAGTAAGAGTAAGAGTAAGAGTAAGAGTAAGAGTAAGAGTAAGAGTAAGAGTAAGAGTAAGAGTAAGAGTAAGAGTAAGAGTAAGAGTAAGAGTAAGAGTAAGAGTAAGAGTAGGAGTAAAAGTAAGAGTAAAAGTAAGAGTAAGAGTAAGAGTAAGAGTAAGAGATCTAGTTTTAATACATAAACATAACAAGTCGTATTTAATACTAAAATAGTTGAGCCCTTTCTTTGCTAACTCCAACCATAATAAGATTGTATCCATTTTTGGGCCTTTAATTAACCATGAATCTTTTAATACTGACACAATTGAAGTTATGATCGTAGGACTGCGTGTATCAGTGAAGCACGTCGACTAGTAGAGTTTACTTTGTGACAGACAACACAATCGGTGAGCACATCTCGTCTGTTTGCCATGTGACTTGAAGCTCCAGAATAAACCACAACACGATCAGACTTCACACCATGGACCACTATTATCTCTTCAGCAGATAAGTGTGTATGTGCGAACGAAGCAGTTGCACGGTTGCACTCCTTCTGACTGTGAGCCTCCCTTTGAGTAGTTGGGCACTCACGTTGCATGTGTCTATAGCCATTGCATCGGACACCTCTTTCCTCAACTTTCGAAAATTGCATTTTGAGCCCTTTTCTGAATATCTGTATCATATTGATTGGATTACTGTTTTCGAACAGTGTGCCAATGTTAACCAGTTTTGGGAGTGTTTCCATTCGCTTCTAAATCAAGGTACCGAAGCCTTTCTCCCTAAGTGTACATTTACGTTCCAAATCCTTCCTATGGTCTACTGCCTCGCGAAATGCACACAACAAAACCCTCCCCATTAACCGATCTGGGGCCAATTTCTCACCTTACAAGTAAAATGTCAAGTACAAGTCAAGTACAAGTACAAGTCAATTACAAGTCAAGTAAAAGTCAATTTCTCACCTCACAAGCGTTTACTTGACATTTACTTGACATTTACTTGCACTTGACAACAACTTGATAAACACTTGACATTTACTTGCACTTGACAACAACTTGATAAACACTTGACATTTACTTGACAATGTCTTCGGCGGTTGAATGGCCATTTTACAGCTGATTCCGTCTGACTACTCGCGGAAACAATATGGACGAAGCTTACTGGAGGACGGAGGGCTGACTGGGTGAGACACAACAAGTAGATTGCTACGTTTACTCTGTTAAAAGGAAACATTTACAAATCGGCATGACATATGTTGAACAGTTTAACGCTTAAATTCGTCCTCGAAATTTGTTTGCCTTCAGTAGACTTTGAGGCCGCGGCTAGCCTTAGGGGCTTTGCGGTTCTGGGTCATTTATCCATCTTAGCCCGTGGCGGGCCACCTACCCACCAAAACCAACCTATGTTACATGCATGTGCGTGCCTTAAACTGACTTTTCTTTCTGGTACTACTTGGATAGACCCGCCCAGACTCCAAAAAGTTGACGTTGACTCTGACTAACCCAAGAAAATTGGTTGATTCTTCCAAATTTTTCACCCCGATCCCTCCGGACCTATTTTCTGGCTAGTGATGCTAACTGCGTTAAATACGATTGTTTTCCGTCGGTACTTGTTATCGGCACTAGACCTATTTCCTCAGAGAATTTCAATTTGTAGTCTTAGTTTGTAGTAAAAAATTTTCGCGAAAATAATTTGTAGTCTTAGTTTGTAGTTGTCAAATTCCAGTTCAAAAAATATGTAGTCTTAGTTTGTAGTCAATTTGTAGTCAGGTTACCAAACGTCAGAAATTGGATATACTGCAAATTTTTGCAAATTGAACAATCAGTCATAGAAATGCTTTTCAAAAATAATAACCGAAAAGCCTGTTAATTGTTTTTTTCTGAGAAAAAATCGCCTTTTCTAATAGATTTCTCTGGAAACAAACAAACGGAATTCAATGTTTAATAGAAGTCCAATGCTGGAGATTTGGTATTTTTCTAAAAATAGAATGAGACATTTTTTAAAACTAAGACAAGAAAAAACACGGACGAATGTGAACAAGTTAATCATGTGGTCACCTTTCTTTGAAAATTTATAGGGGTAAAAAAGCGGGAAAATTGAAAAAACGATCTTTCTAACACTTTACCTAAAAATAGCTTCGTTCTTGGTATGCTTTCAACGGTTTGTTAAGCTTATCATAAGCTCAATACAGCTGAAAAGGCCGATTGAGGACTCAATTTGTAAAAAATTACATTAAAAATCGGAAAATTTCCAAGAAAAATGACTACAAATTGACAACAAATTCGCAAATTATGAAAAAGTAGTTTGTAGTCAATTTGTAGTCAGCCAAAATAATATGTAGTCTTAGTTAATTTGTAGTCTTGATGACGTCATAATCGCCAAAAATATGTAGTTTGTAGTTAGTAGTTTGTAGTACTACGAATTAGGTCTAATCGGCACGCTTACTTTTCATTTCGATGCATTTTGTTTGCCTCATTTCCGTTAGTTTTGTGTTTCGTTCTCACTTGACAACCATTTATCGGTCGCAAGAGACTGATAAAATTTTACAAGTCAAGTAGATAAATTTGATAGGTGAGAAATTGAACAATTGACATTTACTTGACATTTACTTGACATTCACTTGACATTCACTTGTAAATTGGCCACTTGACTTGTAATTGACTTGTAATTGACTTGTACTTGACTTGACAATTTTCAGAGGTGAGAAAGCGAAAATTGATAAAATTTATCAAGTTTGCTTGTTTTGTCAAGTACAAGTCAATTACAAGTGAGGTGAGAAATTGGCCCCTGGTCATTTTTGCACAGCCCCCATAGACCTAGTTCGTAGTGACTACTAACTACAAACTAAAGACTACTAACTACCAGACTTTTGGGAAAAATGAGACTACAAATAAACTCTAACTACAAACTAAATCCGCTGACTACAAATTGACCACTAACTACATATTTTTTCGTCCCGAGTTTGTGTAGTCTCCAATCTTGCAATCTGCATGGTTGTTTACAGTTATTTCATAACAGTTTAAGTAAAAATTTTACAAATTTTCCATTAATCACAGAAATTACAAACATTGCTTGGCATCTTAGTTCACTGATCATCAAATTTAGTTTAGTAGTTGTACTGTAATTATAAGCCACGCCCAAGTGGCAAGAGAAATAAGTCACTGTAATTATAAGTGCATTCATAAATGACAACTATTAGATCATCCAATGATTAAGGCTAGATTGTCCACCACCATACATCTAACAGAGGGCGGTCTGCCCCACACGAAAGAGCCAGGCCCTTCAATCCGGGACCCCAGAGGCGATTTTTTTCGGCCCCCTCTGATCTTCCTGGCAAGTAATTTTTTGAGCAAATTTTTTCAATTTTTTAGAATTTCAAACACGAAAATTTCTAAAATCGCTTGCAAAAATAAATGCTTTTTTAGCTGTATTTGAGCCCAAAATAGCGATTTTTTGCGATTTTTAGTGTTTTTAGTGCCCAAAACCCCCTCCCCATAAACCGATGTCCTCATTTTTTCACAGTCCCCAGGGACTACAAATTGACTACTAACCACTAACTACAAACTCGGATCGCTGGCTGAATTGACTACTAACCACTGACTACAAACTGAAAAGTTTGAAAGCTTGGACTACTAACCACTAACTACAAACTAAAATTTGGTTGGGAACTAGGTCTACCCCCAGGGACTACAAATTGACTACTAACCACTAACTACAAACTCCGATCGCTGGCTGAATTGACTACTAACTCCGGATTAGCGAATTTCCGGATTAACGAATCAAAGCTAAAACACTGTTTTTCGAGTCAAAGGCCTAAATGACAGCTTTTTGTTAGTTGCATAGCAGATTCTGCAGCTGTACCTCCTAATTAAAACCCAAAAATGGAAGGAGAGAGAGGAGAAGAGGAGAGGGAGAAGGGGAGGAGGGGGAGAGAGGAAGAAGAGAGAGAGTGAGGAGAGGGTGAAAGGGGAGATGGGAGAGAGGTGGAGGAGAAAAGGTAGGGAGAGGAGTGAGGTGATTGTTTATTAATAGGTGATTAGTTTATAATGTATGTTGATAGTGTAGTAATTATTATTGATTAGTTTGTTAGTGATGTTGTGAGAAGGTGTAGATGTAAAAAGGAGAAAGTGATAAGAATTATTGAGGATGTGATGTAGTATTTAAAGAAATGAAGTTTATTTATTGGGAAAAAGGATGTGTTTGTTAGAGTAGTGATGGAGAGAATGAGATGTGTTTTTGAGTTGGAATTATTGATTGGAGTTTGTATGGGTTTGTAGATAGAGCTTAAAAAAAACGGAAGTTTTATTGATAGAGAGGGAATTTGGAGTTTTGAATAATTTGTGTAAAGTGGATAGGAAAATGAAAGAGTTGGGATAGAGTGAATGTTTATTTTTGTGAGATTTTAGTTTTGTTTTGAGTTTGTTTGATAAATGAAAGAGAAAATGGGAGATGGTGATAAAAGATGATTTAGGGAATGATTTTTGAGCATGGGAGTGTTTTAAGGAAATTTAAGTTGGAAAGAGTTGATATAATTTTTGTTTAAGTGATAAAGAAAGTAAAGAAATGTTATGGGAGGGGGGGTGGAAAGGATGGATTGTAAAAATGAGAGAGGGGGAAGGGTGATGAAGTATACGTCATGGTGATTTGAGAAAGAAAGGTGTTGTGTGGGATGAAATTGATTATTTTAATGGTGGTTTGATTATGATTGAATTTTAAGAGCTTTATGAAAATAAAGCCGATTATTGTATTAAAAATTAGATAACTAGTTTTAATATTTATAAATTTGTTTGGATGGAAGTGGCGAAAAGTAGATGATATTTGTGTAGGAAGGTTAAGATATTTTAAGAGATATGGGGTATGAGATTATTTTTTGTAGATTAGAAATAGTTGTTTTTGGGGGATTGTGGAGAACAGTGGTAAAAAGAATGGTTGAGTTAGAACAGATGATGTGATATATTTAAGAGATGTGGAAAAAAGAGAGAGATGGGTAGAAGTTAAATGGAAGAAAAATGTTAAAGAGAGTTATGGGGTTGTGTAGAGATAGGAGAGGTAGAGAAATATTATGTTTATGGGATAGTGATTATGGAAGGAGAGGTTAAAAGTGGGGTTTTTGGTGTAGTAGGTTGTATGGGTTGTAGAGGAGGGGTAGATAGTAATTAGGGTGATGGTGAAAGGGGAAATGGTTGGATAGTGGGGTGTATAGGGGGAGATTGTTGGTGAGTGATTTAATTATTGTTTTGTTGTAATATTGAAAGAGTAGAAAGTGAGTTGGATTTGTAGTGGAGAATTGTATGATGGGATAATTTTTTGAATGATTTGAAGTGTTAAAGTGGAGTTTTCTTTAAGACTGGTTTATACTGGAAAATGCCAAATTTAGGGTAATTTTGGGTTTGAAGACATGGTTTATAATGGAAATGTTATTTATTGCAAAAAACGATTTTTAAAATTGAATTGTTCTATAGACGGTTGTTCAGAGATGCTGAATTTTGTTGATTGAAATTTTTTTAAATTTATGAAGAAATATAGTGTTGAAGCATAGGAGGTATGTATTGTGTTGAAAACAAAGAAGATTGTATGTTTTACATGAATGTATTTTGCTTATTTTTAAGATAGAAGGTTTGTTATTTAAAAAAATTAATGTGTGTTAAAATTGGGAATTTAATAAGACATGGTTTTAATGGAAAAATGGGTGTCTATGAACAGTTTTTGACATATTAGAGACATGGTTTATAATGGAAAAAAAATATTATAAGACATGGTTTTAATATGGTGGTCTTATAGGGAAATTGGTAAAGTAAATGAAAAACAAGAACAGTAAATCAGAAGTATACAGGATTTTGTTTGATTAGATTTTGTATCGATTGGCTGAGCAGCGCGAGAGGTGGGGTGGGTGGGCCAGTCGCCGTAAGGTTGTAGTGCTGCAGGATGGTAAATCGGTGATGAGTCAAAACAGTGATTGTACGTCCTTCATTGGGCACCCAACTAACTCAACAGGTGTGTCACGTTTTTGAGCAGCAGCGAAACCGGAAGATCAATTACAAGTTTGTCTCAGGCAGTATTTCAGGGTAACGATGGTGCAAAGCTATACGACCGCGAGGTCTGCGCGGTGCAGTCATAGGCGAGACATTTGGAGGCAGTATCCGCTCTTGTTCTGGCGTGTCACCGCAAGGTGAGGAAAGCAAGAGTTGGTGTCGAATTTGGTGATTCCGATCTTGCATGAGGTATTTTTTTCGAGGAGGCGTTTCTCCGTCGGATTAAAGAGCCACTTCTCCATAACACGGCAAATATACGCTACACGCACGTACAACAGACGCAAACGGCAATTCTCAAATCTGGCATTATAAAAACAGAATACTAATGAGCGCCAGAGGCAGGCGCCCTCACCGACAAAAAGCGGAATAATAAGCAGTCAAGATCTTGACCGACTCACATTTCTAGCTCTAGAAGTAGATCTTCCTCAAGATCTAACTAGATTAGAAATAGAATTAGACAGATTTAATAACGGCTATTTGGACGATGGCCCTTATTTCAGCTGATCACAGCTCCTAAAAAGGCAAAAATAATCACATTCAGACTCAACGAAAAGCATTATTCAATGAAAAATTTCACACCTGAATTGAAAATTTCCGCATGGATTTTGTCCAAATTAACCAAATCTGGATTAACGAATCCGGATTTCAGCTGATCACAGCTCCTAAAAAGGCAAAAATAATCACATTCAGACTCAACGAAAAGCATTATTCAATGGAAAATTTCACACCTGAATTGAAAATTTCCGCTTGGATTTTGTCCAAATTAACCAAATCCGGATTAACGAATCCGGATCCGGATTAACGAGTCATATAACATGGTGAAAAATTGGGACCTGGCCTAATCTTGTCCGGAAGGCGAATATCCGGATTAACGAGGTCCGGATTAACGAGACATGACTGTACTTACAAATCTTCCCACTACAAAAAGTCTGAAAAACAGGTTTGCACCAGCACACCTGAAGAATCAATCAGGATTTCCAAAAATAAATGGAATTTTTGTTGTTTAGACTGTTTCACGCGTTGACAGACCGCAGAAGCGATCGCAAAATAAATCTAACGGGCCAGCTAAGCTAAATTTAGTTCGATTTGCTAAATAAATCTACCGTCTGCTAAATAGTGCTAAATATTGATCCGGAGATCACCGCGCCGCACCCTCGTGCAGATTAGGGTAATATGGATTCGGATCCCCGGACCCCCACCAAATTCGGACCCCCAGCCTGGTACGGAAAAATGGTTCTTAAGATTCGGAACCCCACCTAGGCCGTAGTTTAAATTTCACGAAATTTTATTTGGAAAATTATGGGGCACATTTGGACACCTCGGTACGCGGACCATTCCCCCCATCCACCGAGCACCCTAACTTTAGGCCTCAGTTTCAAGCTGCAATTCAATTCTTCCGGTACCAATTTTCACTTTATTTCTTCTATTTTAGTGTATGATCTCTGCTGTTCTTCCGGTACCAATTTTCACTTTATTTCTCCTATTTTAGTGTATGATCTCTTCTGATCTTCTGGTACCGATTTTCACTTTTCTTCTTCTATTTTAGTGTATGATCTGTGCTAGTGCGTCTGGTCGCAAATTCTCTCTGGTAGATTGGAGTACTGACGCAACTCTGTTCGGGCACTTTATACTTGATTCGATATTACCGCATGGTGTGATCACATATTTCCTTGTGTAGCGTAAGTACGATAAATCTTTTTAAATACAGGGTGTCTCAAAAAAATGATCACATTTCTTTTTACTGCCATTTCCGTAAATTTTGACCAAATAGGCTGAAATTTGGACCATAGGTGCCAAAAGTCGGGCAATTTTATGTGTTAAAGTTTGGTGCACTAGGCTTGACTCAATCCCGAGAAATTTCAAAAAAAGTGAAATTTGGTCATTTCAATAGTGAAAGGCGGTCACCGAAAAATGGAGACATTTCCTTTTCCTATATCTTTTCTAATTTTTGACGGAATTGGATGAAATTTGGAGTGCAAACGCAGAAGTTCAGGGTAATTCTTGTGTAAAAAGTTGACGCATGAACTCCAACGCTATCGTTAGAGTTTAGGCGATAATGTAATGTAACGTTTTTTCGGTGACCGGCTTTTGGTATTGAAATTACCAAATTTCACTTTTTTTGAAATTTCTCGGGAATGAGTCAAGCCTAGTGCACCAAACTTTAACACATAAAATTGCCCGACTTTTGGCACCTATGGTCCAAATTTCAGCCTATTTGGTCAAAATTTGCGGAAATGGCAGTAAAAAGAAATGTGATCATTTTTTTTGAGACACCCTGTACTTCGTTATTATTGGTCTACCTACATGCGCGCGTACTACTGTTTCTGCGTAAATTAATTTGAAATATAATTGAATTATAATTTACTTGTATTAGTAAATTTCTAAAAAAATTAATTGAAATTATACTTATAATTTACTTAAGGCAAAAGTTCACTTTTAATATAATTCAAACTATAATTTATTTGTATTAGTAAATTTCTAAAAAGTATAATTAAAATTATAATTATAATTTACTTAGCAACAGTAGCGCGTATGAATATACTACTGTACTGTGGAACCAATGTTATGCTCCTTTCGAGCTAAAGAGATACAATGTAGTCTCGGTTACTGTGTTCAACAACGGCATTTCAATTCCCCCAATACTATCAGGGTTCGGATTCGGTCAGGGGATTTAAAATTTGTCATGGGATTTTGGGACTTATCAGCGGAAATTGCGGTGCGTCACTACATAAAAACATGCATTCAGTAGGTTGTAGAAGCAGCAGTGAAAGCGCATGTAATTCAGACCATATCAGTGCGTTTTAGAAGGGTAATTTTTCAAACATTTTCTCGCCCTGGTTGGACGGCCCAAAACCAACCTCTTCAAACTACTAAACCTGTTAGTTCTGTGGTCAGAATGCCTTTCTTACGCGTTTTTGAAGGTTGATTTTTTAGAAAATTTTAGCCCTGGTTGGGCGGCCGAACCAAACCTCTTCAAACTACTAAAACTGTTAGTTGTATGCTCAGACTGCCTTTCAAACGCAATTTTCAAAATTTCCTCGCATCTGGTTGGGCAGGCAAAATCGGGGCATGTCAGGGGATTTTGGATCAACAGATTGCCACGACCCTGACTATGATGAGTTTTAGATTCATATATACAGTAGTAGCTCCTTCGCTAGTAAAGATTTCTAGCACAATTTTTATTCAGATTTGATGTACTTTCAGTGGAGCTCAGCGACAGTGTGAAGAAGTCAGTTTTTTGCTCTCCTACCTGCCGTATGGCATTTTTCATTATATTTAAATTATTTTTATCTGAGAAATACTTTGTTGGACTCAATTTTTTGTGCAAGTTTATTTGTTCACTGTAATGCTCAATGTTGACCTTCCGCTTTAACTGTTACGCAGCTTTTTTTACTCACCACCAAGTCAAGCATTTCTGACAATCGTTTAGCCGATGCTTAATTTATTTCTATGACGCGCAGTTTGCTGGGAAATACGTTACGCAAAGTCATTACATGATTATATGAACGAATTTACCGCATTACAGTAATTTATAAAATCAGAGCTTAAAGAAACCGATTGCCGGCTCAGTCCCACCTGGCAAGGCAAACTGCCATATTAAATTTTACCCTAAAGGATGATCCTAACTCTGAACCTGCACCCAGCTAAGCCTGAACCTAAGCATCAGCTACTGTTGTTTGTGTATACACATACACATTTACCATACACAAAAATACACATTGTTTTTTCAAAGCTATCCAAGATTTAAAGCAACAGACATTGAGAGATTTGATTTTATTGGCATTTCTGGCTCAAAATCTACCAAAAAATTGCATTTTCAGTAGAATACACGTACACAAATATACACAAAAATACACATTGTTTTGTTGAATGTGTATACACAAATTACCATACACATTTGAAAGTAAATGTGTATACACATACACATACACAAACGGAAAATCCAATACCAAACAACAGTAGCATCAGCTTGAAACTGACCCCTAAAGTTAGGGTGGTCGGCGGATGGGGGGAATGGTCCGCGTACCGACGTGTCCAAATGTGCCCCGAAATTTACAAACAAAATTTCGGGATATTTAAACTACGGTCACTGGGTGGGGTTCCGAATCCACAAACCGTTGTTTCCGTACCAGGCTGGGGGTCCGAATTCGGTGGGGGTCCGGGGGTCCGAATCCATATTACCCAGATTAGGGTTTGCTCGCATCCTGGTAACAGCAAATCGCGGAACATGAAAAATTGTATTCTGACCTATATTTATGTGATAAATGGATAGCTCTGGGATAGAAAATAATACACCAGAAATATTTTTACTCGTCTGTCACTAATGTGCAAATTAGGGCCAAAAATGGATTCTGAGTAGGGATGCAAATGGTATCCGGTATTATTTGGTATTATTCGGTATTATTTGGTATTTTCTAGGTATTTGGTATTATTTGGTATTTGGTATTTTTTTGTACCAAATAATACCAAATAGTTTAAATAACTAAACAGTTAGCTTTTAAGCGATAAATTCTGCATATTTTGCGACTGTATACCATGTCATAGCTCTTCTGTTCAAAGTTTTCTCTTTATTTCTAATTTACTAAAAGTTTAACAATGCAGATACGCAGAACAAGACGTCTCTTTACCGTTTCTGAGCAACAAAACAATAAAGAATTCTGACCAGTTTAGCTTATAACAAACAACCATTCATGGAAAATTCTCAAAAAGTGGGAGGCGGCACCCATGAAACGACGCAAGGCGATTTTGGGGGAAGGGGGGTCGGAAAAATCGCGATTTTGGCATGACGTCGTTTATGGACGGCCCCTTTGACCGCAAACGTCACAACGTGCTTGCCCATTTCCCGAGTAAGTGAAAAACCATCAAATTCTGCTCGTTTTCTTTCTCATACATGACTAGATTTCTTCGCCCACGCAAATGGATCGTTGTTTATCAACTATTTGGAATTATTTGGTATTATTTGGTATAGAAAATACCATCTGGTATTTGGTATTTGGTATTTTTTATACCATTTTTTGCATCCCTAATTCTGAGTTTCTTTTTTTATTGTGCGTCCTTTATTCAAGAGTTATATAAGCTTGACACTAAGTGAGCATTGAACGTTTTGTTAGTAATTGGTCCAACAATACAATAATAAACTAGCTAAATGAAGAGGTAGCCTGCCGTTTGACACGTGCAACTATGTAGTTTGACGAAGACGGGAGCTACGCATCCTGCGATTAACGCATGTAACCTGCCGATCAAAGCGCGAAATTTGAATTACCTAACCACGGTAAATCACTGCGGGCGAGGAAATCTGTTTCTCTCTATTCAAGTTGTTGGTTCGTGATTTTTAATATTATTGTTGCCTCTCTGACAAAATAATAATAGTTTAAAAATAATGGGTTAGGTGTAGCTGGGGGGGGAATCAGGGAAGGTCAGAAATGGATTAGATATTAATTAATTAACTTTCATGTGACTGTATGACTCCAGAACATGCCCTATACTGATGCGTACCCCATACATGCGCCGGAAAAATCCGGAGGGGGGTAGGGGGGTTGAGTCCTCGGGGGGGGGGGGGGGGTCCCCCGAAAAAAGGCCAAAAAACGCCTATTTTGCCTTAAATAAGCGAAAATTTGGGGGGTGGGTGGGCGAGGGGGTGTATGGCCGGCCGAGGGGGGGTATGGCCGACCGAGGGGGGGGTATGGCCGACCGAGGGGGGGTATGGCCGACCGAGGGGGAGTGGTATACCCCCTTACCCCCCGGCCCATGTATGGCGTACCCCTAGGGGTATTTTTATATTTCGAAAATAGGCCCTAAGGGGCGTGCCCTGTACTGATGCGTCTCTTGGGGTATTTTTATATTTGGAAAACAGGCCCTCTGGAGCGTGCACTATACTGATGCGTCCCACTAGGGGTATTTTTATATTTGGAAAACAGGCCCTCTGGAGCGTGCTTGTACTGGTGCGTCTCTAGGGGTACTTTTATATTTGGCAAAACAGGTCCCCGGGGCGTTTTCTATGCTGATTTAGTGATCAGTAGACTCGCCAGGCGAAGGGCTTTCAAATGATATGTGACATGACCATTTTGGACGATTTTGAAATTTTGGAATTTTGCCAAAAAAATTATCGATAATCGATATTTATCGATAGAAATCGTTAATTTATAATTAATTATGATTATAAACACAGTAATTTCTGTTTGGGATCGATTCCTGATTCCCCCCAGTTACACCTGATCCAAAATAATTACATGTAAAAGTTTTTATTGTTATTGTTGGTGTTTGTGTCTCTGGGTCGAAGTAATAGGTAATTGATGAATTGAACATAAAAAATTTTTCGTTTTCATGCAGGCTTTTGCGCATGGTCCGCAGCTCAGAAGGGGGCAGCCAGGTCTAGATGCATGGTTGCCTGGCGAAATGCTGAAAAGTGCGGCGCGAAATTCAAACTTTGGTGGGAAATTAGAATTCTTGCAAATGTTTTGGCGGGAAATTTGAAATTTTCACCTAAAATTCAAAATTTTGACAAAAAACTGACCAAAAACAGGATTTTCAACACATGTTTTGCCAAAAAGTCGAAATTTTTCCATGAAAATTTGCGATAATTCCTGGTTTGGTGCCTAGTTGCCTGCAGGAAGCGTGTTTAGTTGCATAGTTGCTAAAATTGACGTCTTTGGCTTAAAAATATATATTTTTATTTTTGTCCCGTCTCCATACACATGTATGTAGCTAATGCTTATTTGTTGCCGAAGACACAGTAGCAAAGCAGATGATCAACAAAACAAACTGCAGGAATAATACATAAGAACTATTTAATATTCTTGCATAATTGGCCTAGAACACACAACCGCTGTAAAAGATAGCTAAGAGACGCCCATTTTTTGTCTTCTATCGAAAACTCTGTAATTTAAGTTTTAAATCATCATTACCAATATGTTAGAGTTCCTTCCTATTTTTAGTTCTGTACAGACAGACGAATAAATCCGTCTCTGAAAGGCAGTTGCTTCTTTCCTGATTTTCAGTAAAGCATTTAATTCAACTTTTTCGCTTTGATCAGCAGGTTATACCCGTGAACTGCCCGCAGGATACGGTAGCTCCCGACCTGTCAAACTAGCTTCAAGTCCGTTTGACTGGCCTGTTCTGCCCTACACATCAAATATCTTTTTAGTTCAACCGTTGACAATTTAGATCAAAACTGATTTACTGACCTAGTAGTTACAACTTCTTCAGGCAAACTGTTCCAGATGTTAACAATTATATGGGCAAATAACCATTTTGTCGTTTTAAGACGAACTGAAGAAACGAATATCTTTAGGCTGTGTCCTCTACTGCATTGATCTCTCACAAGTTCAAAAAATATTCAGACAGTACATCCACCAATCCACTAATTAACCTGTGGACCATCATTAAGTCCCTAATTATCCAACGTTCCTCAAGAGACTTCAAAGCTAGAATTTCTAAATGCTGTGTGTCTGTGAAACCACTCATACCACACAATCGATAGGACATAAATGCTGTGCTTCCAACATGTCTATATATAGGAATAAATTCCAGACCTCAGAAGCATATCCTAACCGACTACATACTAAGTTTAAAATTTACAGCCCACTGCAATTACATTACTAATAGGGCTCGCGTTATGGCCAATCTTATTCTATCGTGCTTTGAACTAAAGGATCTTGATTTATTTATTTATTTATTTTCTCATTAAAATGTTCAAAACTTATGTACGTCCTAGATTAGAACATGGTACCCAAGTTTGGTCCCCTCATTTGACAAGAGATATTGAGAAAATTGAATCTGTGCACCGTTTCTTTACTTGTAAGATCCCTAGGCATGGTTCTCTCCCTTATGAAATTTGTCTAGTAGCTATGGGTATACAGTATGTGGACATCAGGAGAACAAGCCGATCTTGCATTTGTCTATAAACTGCTTCATGGCATAGTTGATATGCCATGCAAAGAGTTTTCTCTATAGCACCTCAAACTGTAACTCATAGCCACTCTTTGTCTTTACAACTATCCGTTCAATGAGCACGGTCTAACATATGACATTTTTCCTTTTCTTGTAGAGTTGTCCCAATGTGGAACAGTTTACCTGATAATGTGGTCCATTCCGGATCCATTAAAATCTTTAAAGAGGCAGTCAGTGGCTTAGCTCTTTCGTGTTTTACTAATAGATAGGCTTCGGTTATAAAATAACTATTATATGGCTAACTCAATGCCTTTTCCTTGACTCATATCGCACTTATCGTTGCTTTGTACTTCAATTGCTACACGTGTATGTCTGGGAATAAACTTTACTTACTTATTATTTCTGAAAATATCAAACCGATTCGTCAGACAGGGCATATTGGAGAAATAAAAAACAACGAATGTTGCCGGAAAACACGTTTTTGGCAATAATTTGCATATTAGTGACAGACTAGCAAAAATATTTCTGGTGTGTTGTTTTCTACCACACACCTATCCATTTATCAGAAAAACTATAGGTCAGCATTTTTTCATGTTCTACGGCGAGTCCTGGTTTTATATAATGTGGCTATTAAGGCCCTGGTAGCCTCTTAGCTGTGAGTGTTTTGTTTTTATTGATTTCACGCGTTTACTGTGACCTTTCAAATGAAGAGGGAATTGTATTGGGAGAGGTAGCAGACCAGTAACGAAACACAAAACATATGCAACAGTCAAACCAAACAATGATGAATGATGATAGAATCTACTGTATTTAATCGTATTCTTTCATCACTCCCCTTTCAATGGACGTCACTTGGGGCACATCTCTGCCTGACGGCCATCGGAGGTGATGTAACTGAATTAACTTGGTGATTGAAGAACTGAGGTGAAGGAAACTGGTGCTCGAATATGAAGAACTTTATGAACTAACATTAGACGCTGCTTGAAGAGGTCATAGCCACGGGTCTTCCGCGCTTGCCCCAAAAATCAAAGAAGAATGCCCTCAGGTACTGCACCATAGCTGAGAAACTTGAAATCGAAGATTCTTGTCACTGTGGACACATGAAACATCAGCTCTCTGGCTCTCTACCGCAGTCCTGGGCGAAACAGAAAAGTGCTTCTTGCACTAATGAGGTCATAACAGCGGGGTCATCCCTGTTCGCCTCTCGAAACTCTGAACCTTCAGGTGCTATGCCAGATTGAACCACTGAACTCAACGATATATGGCCCTTGTGGACATCATTGGAACAGCCTTTCGTTCGTGCATCTGCGCACAGGAGAGGAACAACTTGCTTGGTCACAGACGAACATCTGTGCTTCACGCACTGCAGAACTTGTGGAACCACTGTGGGAACCAACGAAAAGAAAAACTGAATGAAAAGCAGCGAACTTGCAGAAGGGAACCAACGAAACACCAAAAGACTTTAATCTGAGCACTTGAAAGGATGTTGCCAGTGGAATAAGACTTGTAGTAGAGAAGAGAATCAGCTTTGTCGAGTGAGCATCAAAAGGGGGCTGCGTCTGTGCCTGATGATCACCGAGAGTGCAGAAATTGTATACAGAAGTAGCGAATACTGGAGCGCAGAAACGGGTTGAACAGGAAGTCTTGTAGGAGAGCGGAAGGCTGGTTCGAAGGGTCTCGGCACCAAAATGAAGAGGGAATTGTATTGGGAGAGGTAGCAGACCAGTAACGAAACACAAAACATATGCAACAGTCAAACCAAACAATGATGAATGATGATAGAATCTGCTGTATTTAATCGTATTCTTTCACAAGTTAGGTCGGTTCACACTCCGAAACATATTTTCCAAGGCGATTGCTGTAGAAATGGTCTGCTTTTGTTTATAGTTTCTTTCTGCGGTTACTCAATTTGATGACATGTGTTGAGATTGAATAAACTGAACTGAATTGAATTGCTGTGAGTGACAATGGCCGGCATGACCCCAGTTCCGACATTCCCCAGTTCCGACATCCCCAGTTCCGACACTCCCCAGTTCCGACATTCCCCATTTCCGACTTTTATACAGAAATACTCCTTTTTTCAGAAATACTCTTTACAACAGAACGCTTTTAGCTTTACAACGTTTTCAAGCATTTCCCGGTAATAGCATAACAAAACAGCACGCATTTCCAGGTAGCAGTATAACAATAATGCTGCTGAGGACTTCAGAACGAATACAATACAAATTTGTACAAGTATGTACTGAAGAGAAGTGGAGGTCTTTACTAGTAGAGTTTGGCCACACAACAACACACACACTCTCGGACGCACGCACACAACCACTCGATAGCACGATACTACAAACACTCACACAAACTATCAAACTCTTCATCACTCCCCTTTCAACGAGTGTCGACTGGCCGCCGCTGTGCCTGACAATCGGAGAGATGAACTATGGGAGCTGCACCGCCTCTGTTGACTCGGAATCTCCAGTAAGTTGCTCCGCACTGACACTGTGCTGACTCGAACGGTTACGCGCCACGTTTCGGCCCTTCTGCGCCTTTGCCTTGATCTGGAGACTTGTGAACGGTGAAACAGACTTGTCACTCCTGGACAGCGAACTCAAGCGAATTGCCATTCTTCTCCACCTCTGTCCTCTTCTTCTCATTGCCTTTCTTCTTCCTCTCACTTTCATCTTTCTCTTTCTTCTCTTGACCCTTTTCATCCTCTTGCTCCTCATCATCACTTTTCTTCCCATCACTTTACTCCAAATCATCCTTTTTCTTCTCATCCTCTTACTTCTCAATACTCTCTTACTTCTCAGCACTTTCTTTCTCTTCACTTTCCTTTTCCTCATCATCTTTTCTCCTTCTACCCAAAACATCTTTCTTCTTCCTTTCTCATCTTCCTTTTCTTCCTCTTTCTCTTTATCTTTCTCTTCTTCTTCTTCTTTCTTCCTTCTCCTCATCCTCTTTCTTCTCTTTCCTTTCTTTCTTCCAGCCATATCAAAGAACACAGAATCACCAAAAGAAAACATCTGAACACCAGAAACATATGGAGAGGAATAAACTCGATCAGGAAACGCCAGTTCTGCAGACGGCAAAATATCTTCTTTCTCGAAACCAAAAACTTCTCATTGATTAGTTACATCTAAGAGAACAGGACCATCCTTCACTGAGGAAACTGCACTAGCAACAACTGAATCATCTTGGACGTCCTTGAGAACTGTCTGGAACAAAGCCGAATCTTTAGTGTTGGCAGAGGTCACATCATCGGGTTCTTCCGCGTGTGCCCCAGAAAACGAACTGAGAGAAGGTGCTTTGTGCACGATACCAATAGAAACAGAATGAAGATGGCTTTCCGCCAAACAAAGAACAGCTGGAGCTCCAACAACTAACCGCGCGTCGTCCTTTACTGCTTTCTTCACTTCTTTCTTCTCATTGACTCTCTTTGCTACGACTTGATCATCTTTAGGAGCGTCTGTGCACGAAAAAACCGCTTTAGTTGAATGAGAATGCCCACTGAACGGAGGATCGACCATTAACCCAGTGAAGGGAGTGTTTAATGAGCCGACTTGGACACCCAAAGTGCCAGAAAGCAAAGCCGCTTCCTCTTTCATACGATCTGCCAGGGGTCGAGACAGGTGCTGAGCGATCAGACGATCGGTGCGCTGACGTTCGAGCTGCAGTCGTTGCTGTGCGATCTCCCAACGCTGCTGTTGTTCGATCCACCATTGCTGTTGCTGCTCGATGTCACGCTGTAGTTGCTCTTGCAGAAGTCGGACGTGATCGCGAAAGGTAGCTGACGTCATGTGAGCATCAGATGGGGCACGGCTGTGCCTGACGATCACGAGCAGTGGTAGCTTGGGGTTGGAAACAGGAGGAACTTGATGGTAGAACTTGAACTCGTACCGGAACTGAATGAAGGGGGGTCTTTACTAGTAGAGTTTGGCCACACAACGCAACAACACACACACTCTCGGACGCACGCACACAACCACTCGATAGCACGATACTACAAACACTCACACAAACTATCAAACTCTTCAGTACTTAACTTACAGTGACAAATTGGTGGACTGCGAAAGATTATACAAAACGCCCCTCAAGAAAGAAAACTCAGCGTCAAAGTTTAAATCGTTGCAGTTTTGCACATAGACATCCATTAGATTGGCGATTCTTGCATTGATCTCGGCATAGACCTTGTTCAACCGGATGACCTGTTGACCTGCGCCAAGTTGCTGCAGCACTGCCTCAGTTGCAGTCTGTTCAGAATGAAGCGCGTCTATAAAACGGAAGAAACTTGGAGATGGGTGGACGCTCAACCGTTTCTTGAACCCTGAGTGCCAGCCTTCAAGGTTATTATTCGATCTGCGTTGAACCACAGAGCCAACTCAGTTCCATTTAGCCACTGCCGTTCGAAATACGTCAGAAGCACCTGTAGAGTGCGCCGAGTGTGAAGTGGCATTGCCGTCGACAAATTCCTCGTACCATGCAACAACACGATAGACCGGCAAAAACGCGGGTGCCATTAGCATTTGGACACAGAGCCGGATTTCCTGATTGTCAGGCTAAAACACGTTAGGCCTGAGAATGAAAAAGAAACGTCAAAAAGAATACCTTTAGACGTCTTGAATGCGGTCACACCATCGACCCAGTTCAGCGCCATACTAACGGCGGGTGGCAACGAAAATATAAAGCGCAAACTGACCTCAGCTGCGCGCAAAGATGGTGCCAGTTGCGTGTAGGCCGGCCTACTGATAAGCGCAGTTTTATGCTAATTTTGTGTTCCTACACTTGTTATGGAGCCAGGTCAACTAAAAGTATCCTCACCTGCTACTAGAGCTACATTTTACTTTATCTTACGTGAAAGTCGGAAATGGGGAATGTCGGAACTGGGGAGTGTCGGAAATGGGGATGTCGGAACTGGGGTGTCAGAAGTGGGGATGTCGGAACTGGGGAATGTCGGAAGTGGGGGTAAACCACAATGGCCAGACATCATAGAGTAACGGATAAACGTTCTTCGACTTATATTGTCATATGAAAACGGGTCTCTTGCTTCTCTAGTGTGCCTTTTAGAAAATCAGCCAAATGATGGAACGGTTCTGGGGTCATAGGAAATTACACAAGGGCAACTTCTCAGACTCTTCTCTCCTCATGGTGAAATTCGCCTTCTCTCCCTTATTTCGTAGTGTGAACCGCACTTCAGCTTAATCTCCTAATTAATCTGTTTTCGTTTATGCTAGAGAAAACCAGACACAGGACGAGGTCACAGGAGACAGTTGGTAGCTATTGTTGTGTGACGGCCAAAGACTACTATGAAGCGAGACAATATGAGACAAAGTGCGTTCCCGGTCGGCTGTCGCGTTCGGGTTGCTTTTCGCGGAGATCAGGTATGTCTATCTTTTCAGCATGTCTGCAAAAAACTAGATCGCTATACTTACAAAATTCCACTAGCTACCCTATTTCGTTTGTTCGCCGGTCGGTTCAGCCCTACAGATCGACGTGCAAATATTTTAACGATGAGGCAGCTCAGCAGGAGTAAAAACCTGCATTAAAATACCATCTGCTCTACATATAGCATATTGGATACCGTGTAGACTAGTTTGGGTCGAAAATCTGATTTTTCGGTATATTTCTATGCTATAGAAATGCGCGCTTCTCCATATCAATCAATCTTTACTTCCTTTTTAAAGCGAGACGGTACTTAGGCTGAAGCAGTAAAACAATAAAGCAAAGCTTATGCTATATGCATATGTTGTTTCTGTCTAATAACAAAGTCTTGAAACGAATCACCAGTAACAAAGTTTCTAAAACCGCACAAATTAGTTAAAACAACTTAAGGCACTCCAGATGCAAATTTCTCAGGCCCTGACCTACCCCCCCTCCGCCTCCGCCAGCGGCTACCCCCCTTAGGAATTTTTTGGAAAATTTTTGTATAGAAAATTATGTTGAACGTAAGCCTAGAATACGTGTAAATGAGCTCAGAATAGCTTATTTTAGCCAATTTAACCCAAAAACCTTGATTTAAGCTAAAAATTGGACGTTTCAGCCATACATGGTCTGAAAAATCCGGAGGGGTTGTGTGGAGGTAGTCTCGGGGAGTCCCACAAAAGTCCTAAAAACGCCTAGAAAGCGAAAATTTTCTCCCTTCAGAAGGATCCGGCCGATGAGGATATTGGCCAACGAGGGGTGGCGGCAAACCCCCTCACCCCCTGCGGAGCGGCCCATGAGTTTACCAACCACTCAGGCGCTCCTACCCCCATCAGGAAATGAAAATTCTACCCCCACATCAGCCGAAATGCTAGCCCATGTCTGTCACGGATTTGCATTAATATCTAGACATGCACCTGTCGTGAAGAAAAACACCTGATACCATCTGATAATTTTCAGAATGCCGGAATGTTCAGGTTTAAATATATGCAGTAATTTTCAGGCCAGAAATCATTATCTTCATCAGAAATTATTTATTATTTTTATCGGCTCTTCGGTAGGGTGCGATTGATATTTTTGGCAGAAACTTGGCTCTCGCACTCAATTAAGCCGGGATGCGTTTTTATCATTTTATGCTTCTTATTTGGAATCTGCGCTAGTCGAAACAAACGATTCTTACGGAACCTCTTATGATCAACAAGTTGACATTTTTTCCTGCAAATGTGTCAGCCACTACTATACTTCCTACAAAGAAACTCTAGACCAATTTACAGAACAAACGACCAAGAATTAAGCTGACAGAAGCGTTTCAAATTTTTCATTCAGATGAGCTGAACGGAAAAATCGTTTGCTTCTACCGGTTTTGACTGCTTAACATTGTTATTGTCAGCATTGTTATTATTAAATAGTAAACTTTTGCTAAAAAACGCATTTCCAGACCTTTTTTGAAATTTTTAAGACCCTCTCCAGCCCGGACCGCCGGCACAGTTGGTGTAGTGGTTTAGGCGGCAGAGCCACTGTGCTCGTGGTCCTGCGCTGATCCACTCGGCGGGGCAAGTTACTTTTTGGCAAAGAGTTGGTGGTCGGCACAAAGTCCAACCCAGACCACCGAAAGCTGGTGACAGCGTAAATGGGAACCGACTGAGCTGCCTAAGCACCTAAAGCTACAATAGCAACCACACGTGTTGGGACAAACGGGAACGGGGACAGCTAACACCGAGACCCGCCCAGACTGACACCAAGCATGTGTTTAGGCTAGTAGCGAAGGAAGGGCAGGATGTGGGCCTGCAGTGTGGCCTAACGCAGGGGCTACAGCCCCTCCCGGACAATCCATCCAGCCCGAACCGCTGTTAGAAGTGGTTTCTGTTTTGCAGCGTCATTTCTGGGTTGGAACTTACGCAGGTGCAGACCCTGCACTGGAGGCTCACTGTATTGTGGAGACGTACAGAAGATGGTTGGAGTCAGCCTCTCCAGTGCCGATCAGCTTTCTTGAGCAGCAAGTTAGCCGCTGTACCATGCTCTCCTTTCTGCCAGGGGACATGGCAGTGGTCGTTGATTCTGAAAACGTTCAACTGTCTCGTTGGCTGAGCGAACAACAGGTTATTACAACTCCTTCTACAGTCAGGCACTTAACGCCGTTTATGGTACTGGCACCTTATAAGGTGCCGGTACCATATGGTGCCACTAGCCTAGGTACTGGTACCATATGGTACCCCACATTCGGGGTCTGTTGTGGTACCATATGGTACCACTACCTTGGCATTGGTACCGGTACCATATTTATGGTACCACTACGTTCAGATTTCGCACCATATGGTGCCATGGCCATCGGTAGGGGTTCCCAATATGGTGACGGTGCCATATGTGGTGCCGGTCGGTACTACTATATGGTGCCAGTACCATAAACGGCGTTAAGTGCCTGACCGTTCTAAGTAACAAAGTGATGCATTTTACTGATGACTAAATAGCAATTTTAGTGTCTGAAAGACAGAATGGTGCGAATGGTCCATTTGTCTGTCTGTTTATTTGTCAAATTCGAGGTTTAATCTTGTTGTAATTTTTGTGTTCGTCAATAAATTTTGCTGCAATTTTTTTCACGCAACTTGCACGCAAACTCAGCATTTTAACTCTGAAAATGTTGGCCAAGCAAGTCTGTCACTTTAACCACTAGTTATGCTATGCACTTGCACGCGTCCCGAAGTCAACGTCAACGAGTTGTTGTTGTTGTAACTTTTTGTGCTTTCGGACTAGGAGTGGCCAACTGCTGTAGAGCAGGAAGAACTAGTGGTTGAAGTGGCAGACTTGGCTAAAACTTTCAGAGTTAAAATTCTGAGCTTGTCTGCATGTTGTGTTGTGTTAAAAAATGCAGCCAAGTTTATTGACGAACACAACAGTTACAGCAAGATGAAACGTCGGATAGATAAATGGACCGCTCTTTTCTACATGGCAGCGGCCAGAAAAATCCGTGGGGTCCCAGAAAAAAGTCTAAAACGCCGATTTTGCCTTAAATTGAGGAGGGGTAAAACCCCACGTATACATGTATGTATGGTTACTTACTACTGGTTTCTGTTTTGACAGTGCCAGGTTTTGGCCTGATAGTCAGTTTAGCAGCTTCAGCTGAGTGGCAAGTTGGTGCAAGTGGTCGGCTGCACAGACGATGGTGTGTTGGAGGTGAGCACTGAGGAGCAAGAGCAAGCTAGGGTTCAGATAGATTCCCAGCACCTACTGCCTGTCTATGAAGAGAGACTGAACGGTCTGTGCAGGTGGAGGGCTCCGGTGTCTGTTGGGCTGTCGATTCCAAGTCTGCACCAGAAACAGTTGCTGGCAGAGGCACTCAGTGTCAAGGATTGGCCGACCGTTATCCAGCTGCTACATCAGCTGCCCTCTTTAGTCAGTTCTCTTTTCTTTTGCCTCTTCTGTTCTTCTATGGAAACCGTGATTGGTTGGTTCTTACCAACCAGGAAAGTCAGGGAGTCATGGAAAAGTCAGGGAATTTGGTGTCTGGTCAGGAAAAATTGACAACAGTAGAAAGATCTCGCCGCCAAATGGTCCTGTCAGAACTTTACACGCCACCCTTTTTTAATATTGCAATTCTGACTTTCTATACTACCACTTAAACTGAGCATTCACCCTCAGAATGCCGTTTAAATGCGTTTTTCAAAGCCAATTTCTCAAAATTTTCTCATGCTGGTTGGAGTTTCCTCACCCTGGTTTGTCAGGGGAACTTGTACTTTGCTCAGGGAATTTTGCCATGCAAAAGCCGCACGAACCCTGTAAGCAGAATTGGCTTATTTTCAGTGCAACGCCACTTTTGCTCCCAGTAATCTCAGCCCAATGATGCAATACCTGACTGAAGAGCGGCCGGTTCAAGAGGAAATCGTTCACTCGTTCTTGCTTTGTGGATCTTCGCGAGGTGTTAAAGAAACGACAGGGAACCTGGGCAATACTGCTGCTCATCTGGCCGCTGAAAAGTTGGTTTTATTTAGGACAGCACCCTAGTAGAATTGTAGACAATTATGCAGTGTCGATCAAAAAAAGCAAAATACTACGCGTATCATACATGTAACATGCCCCCACCCGACTTAGGCCAGACCCCCCAATCCTGGATCCCGTTCAGTGCTTTGACTCCATAAGGTACAGATTATCTTCTTAATTGTGGGGTTTTCAATCATGTTTTTGAATTCCCCAATTTTAGTGCCATTTGACCTAGAGGGCTGCCCAGGCAGTATGTTGTACGTACCGAATGGCAATACCAATTATACATGTAACTGTAACAGGTCATCCGCCGAAGGGAGAGGGTGGTTGGGCACTAAAAAACGCTCAAAAATCGCTAATTTGGGCTGAAGTACAGCTAAAAAGTGCTGTTTAACAGGCAATTTGGCAATTTTTGTGTCTGAAATTGCTAAAAATGGCAAAAATTTTCTCAAGAAATTACTGGCCAGAAAACCGGAGGGGGTTGGAAAAATCGTCTCGGGGGTTCCCATCCCGGGGGGCTGGCCTTAGATCGGGTGGGCGCAGACCCCCTATTAGATGTATGATACCACTGATTCCTACAAGTTACAGGTACTAGGCTAGCGACGCCATATACGGTACCGCCACCCGTGGCCATGTGTAGGGGTACCATATGATGCCGGTACCATAAACGGCGTTAAGTGCCTGACTGTCATAGGACCAGGATGGGTTAGAATTGGGGCACCAAACTTGCGCAATATGTAAGCAGTCGTAAAGGTAATCAAGCCTGAAAATTTCAGCCCAATCGATAAAAAGTTGAGTGAGAACGAATCGTTTGAGTAAAGTTCGAAGAAGGCGTTAAGATTTTTGGCCCATATACTGTATAGCCAGCTAGCCATCCAGGCTGCTAGTTGCTTTTAAATTCTAAAGCTTGTTTATAAATCGCGTAGCTCAACAACTAATACAGTCAGGAACTTAACGCCGTTTATGGTACCGACACCATATAAGGTGCCGGTACCATATATTATGGTACCGGTACCGTAGGTAGTGGTACCATATATGGTACCGGCACCATATATGGTACCCCCACGTTCGAGGTCTGTGGTGGTACCATATATGGTACCGGCACCATATATGGTACCCCCACCTTCGCGTTGTTACTGGTACCGGTACGGTACCATATATATGGTACCACTCCGTTGAGATTTCGTACCATATATGGTAGTGGCAACATATATGGTACCGGCACCCATGGGTAGGGGTACCATATGGTACCACCACAGTCGCTGAACGTGGGGGCACTACCCTCGGTACCGGTACCATATATACAGGGTGTGCCAAAAAAAACAACCCAGCAGAGTTTTTGCTGTAGCAACTGCAAATCTCAACCGATTTGAATGAATCCTTTTTTAAATGAAAGATAAATAAATGCTTAAAAGACTGGCAGTGAAAAAGAGGGATTTTTTTATTCTTCTGCACTTCGTAATAAAACGGATTCCTGCTACTGCTAAGGGCTCTTGGAGGCTTTACTGGTGACACAGAAACTCGGTTTACTTCAACACTAAAGTATCATTAGCCCCAGCAGTAGGAATCTGCTTTATTATGAAATGCAACGGAATCGCTCTTGTTCTTTGCCAAAATCTGTTTCGACTTATAAGGCAGATATCTCAAGAACTAAACTGTGAATCTCAATAAAAATTGCATCAATCTTTGAAGAATTTATCAGTCTTTCATTCAAAAAAGGGTTCATGCAAATCGGTTCATATTCATCGTTGCAAATATCTCAGGAACTAAGCAGGCTATCATAATAAACGGTACATGAACCTTTCAAGAATTTATTTATCTTTCAGTTAAAAAAGGATTCATTCAAATCGGTTGAGATTTGCGGTTGCTACAGCAAAAACTCTGCTGGGTTGTTTTTTTGGCACACCCTGTATATGGTACCGGCACCTTATATGGTGTCGGTACCATAAACGGCGTTAAGTACCTGACTGTAATAATTGAGCCTGCTGTCGGCCGAAATTCAAATCTCTTGATCAACGACCATTGAGCAACACTTTTTGTTAATGACACTTTGGCTTAGCTAGGTTAAAAATGCTTACAGAGGTCGACTAGTTGTGTGGTGTTTGTCAGCCTTAATCCTCGTCTAACAAGTAACAGCGATCTTTTCAGCGACATGCTTGAGGTGCTGAAAGTATTGGTGCGGTTCGGGGATGCCAACTGTCGCAATCGGATAGGAGAAACTCCGTTGCATGTGGCACTCAGAGCCAAGAGTCATTTATGCATAGACTGGTTGTTGTCGTCGCCTGAGGTGGATGTTAATGCAAGAAGCTACTCCAAAGATGAGGTGCAGGTAAATTCTGCGCCCACCAGACTAAGCTGCTCCTAACCATACATGTGCATGGGGAACAAAAGTAACAATCTACCAAACGTTGCTAGAGACTGTTAGAAAGCCTCTAAATGCGTTTTTAAGCCACAGAAATCAATTTTCACATTTTCACGCACCCTTCCCGCAGGCAACTAGGCATCAAACCGGAAATTTTCGAAAATTTTCTTTAAAATTCTTCTGACAAAATTTGTTTTAGAAATCTGGTTTTTTGGTCAGTTGCTGACAAAAACTGTACTTTAACTAGAGAGTTTTGAATATTAAGTAAAATTTTTGAATTTTCCGCTAACGCATTTGTAAAAATTTTAAATTTCCCGGCAAAATTTGAGCATTTCGCCAGGCAACTACGTATGGGGACCTGGCTATCCCCCTCTGAGCTGCGAAACATGCACATGTATGTAAACTCTCCTAGGCCGAAGAGCAATTCATCCTCTCAGTCCAAATGCTATGTAATATTGTTATTAGAAAAGGCTGAGTATAATACAGGGTGTGCCAAAAAAACAACCCAGCAGAGTTTTTGCTGTAGCAACCGCAAATCTCAACCGATTTGAATGAATCCTTTTTTTTAATGAAACATAAATAAATTGTTGAAATATTGATGTACCGTTTATTAAGATACCCTGCTTAGTTCCTGAGGTATTAGTCCTCAAAAGCAAAACAGAGATTTTGGCAATGAACAAGAGTGATAAAGAACAACCCAGCACATTTTTTACTTTTGCAACGATGAATATGAACCGATTTGCATGAACCCTTTTTTGAATGAAAGACTGATAAATTCTTCAAAGATTGATGCAATTTTTATTGAGATTCACAGTTTAGTTCTTGAGATATCTGCCTTATAAGTCGAAACAGATTTTGGCAAAGAACAAGAGCGATTCCGTTGCATTTCATAATAAAGCAGATTCCTACTGCCTGCTGGGGCTAATGATACTTTAGTGTTGAAGTAAACCGAGTTTCTGTGTCACATGTAAAGCCTCCAAGAGCCCTTAGCAGTAACAGGAATCCGTTTTATTACGAAGTGCAGAAGAATAAAAAAATCCCTCTTGTTCACTGCCAAAATCACTGTTTTGACTTTGAGAGCCAATATCTCAGGAACTAAGCAGAGTACATTAATGAAAATTTCAGGAATCTTTTAAGAATTTATTTATCTTTCATTTAAAAAAGGATTCATTCAAATCGGTTGAGATTTGCGGTTGCTACAGCGAAAAATCTGCTGGGTTGTTTTTTTGGCACACCCTGTATATTAGTTTCAAGCAGTAGTACCACTCTTCTAGGGAGGAACCAGCTGTACGGTGCTAATGTACGCCTGTGGCTTAGAACAGGACAGTGTCAGTTATTTGAACAGGATTGTCGAGCATGCCAGCTTCTCCACTGACTCTCTCTACCTCCCCAATGCCAGCAAACGTTCGCCCCTCCTCTACGCCATTGACACCGACAATGATACGTGAGTTTTCAGCCTTCCTTCCATACTCGACTGACACAGGGTCGGTTTCTGCCCGGTTCTGACTTTTCCTTTTCGCTCTATTACAATTGTTAAGCCTTAACCTAAGCTTGAACATGAGGCTAAGCCTAAGCCTAAACATAAGCCCAAGCCTGAACGTAAGCCTAAGACTGAAACTAAGCCTAAGCCTGAATCTAAGTCTGAACCAAACAGAGCCTAAGCCTAAACGTAAGCCCAAGCCTGAACCAGACATGGGCTAGCATTTCGGCTGATGGGGGTAGAATTTTCAATTCCTGAGGGCATACATGTAACAGCTCCGGGCCGACCTGGGGGGAGAGGGGGTTTCCTCAGGTGGGGGTCTAGGGGGGTTCGCCCAGGTGGGGGTTCGCAAATTTCGAAAAGCTCCAAAACGCCTAGAAATGCGTTTTTAGCACGTTTTTTTCAGTAAGGACGCTAAAAATCGGTATTTTAAGCTGCCAAATAGCGTTTTAAAGCTAAAAACAAGCAAAAAATGACAAAAAGAGCTTCCAAAAACAGCGATTTTTCTTAAATATCAGCAGTGGAAACGCCAAATTCGGTTTCCAAAGGCTTTTCAAGTGAATTTTAGGCTAAAAATTAGTGATTTCTGACCCAGTTTGTTAATACTGGAGCCACTACTAGTACTTGTATTTTTTGGTCGGGGGGGGTCCCTTAACCTGTCTCGGGGGGGGGGGTGAGGGGGGTTTGGCCTTTCCAGCAGGGGGTAACCCCCAACCCCCTAGTACATGTATACTGAGGGGGTAGGAGCGCCTATACAAAATTCTTCCCAAAAATTCCTGATGGGGGGTAGCGGCGGACTGATGGGGGGGTAGATCAGAGCCTGATGGGGGCCAACTCCCCCTCAGCCCCCCCCTTTGCCCGTGTCTGGCCTGAACCAAAGCCTAAGCCTACACATTGAGCATTATGTAAGCTGTTGTTGTGGCTTGTATCAGAGTCTTGTCTGTATAAGCCGGAACTGGGAAAAGCTGATACTTGTTTGCTAGTAAGAGTAGGTAGTGTGTTGCAGCGTGGTGGAATATCTGCTGGGCGTTGAGCCGGCTCTAGCCAAAGAGACCAACCAAGCCAATGAACTGCCCCTGCACAGAGCGGCTCGGTGCGCCCAGCCCAGTATTGTGCGCAGACTACTCGACGCTCACCCGGTACCACTTCTCTTCTTTTCTTATTCACACTACCAAATAAGAAATAGCGGCCTCCGCTTGACCATCTTACTTTTCAGCCCGGTGCCTTCTCCCGGTCTAAGCGGCAACAGACTCCGGCGCACTATCTGGTCCGGCGCTACCCCAACTGCAGACGCGCCGATGTGATGATCGAAATCGCCAAGTTTCTCATGAGCGCCGGAACCCCGATCGACAGCAGAGACATCTCCGGCAACACTGCCCTCCATCTGGCCGCAGTCGAGTTGCTGGACCAGATTGAAAAGCAACCCCTCTCTGCCGACTCCATAGAACAACTGAAGGCAATGCCTGCCCGCAACGATCTGGTAATAGAGTCTAGACATCAGTTAGACCATATAGCTTTTTTGGAGCATACAAGCCACGACCCCACTTAGGCCAGAGCCCCCCCCCCGGAGACGATTTTTCCGACCCCCATCAAGTAATTTGAGCAATTTTTTACAATTTCAGACACAAAAATTGCCAAAGTCGCCAGTACAAAGGCACTTTTAGCTGTATTTCAGCCCGAATTAGGGTTTAGACGAAAAAATTGCGATTTCTGACCGTTTTTAGTGCCCAACACCCCTCCCTAGAATTTCGGCTCAGACCCCCAACCCCTCCTCCTTCGGCGGATGACCTGTTACATGTTTGTTTTGGAGAATATCTCGCTAATCGATCTCTAAGGTGGAGTAGCAGAAAATGAAAGCCCATACAAACAGCTACAAACCGAATGCCACTTGAACCGATAGGTTTAAGGAGACACAGGCTGAGGGGTGTTGACCATACATGTAACAGGGGGTCTGCCTCCCACCCGACTTAGGCCAGACCCCCCCCCCCGAGACGATTTCGCCGACCCCCCTTCCGATTTTTCTAGCAAGTAAATTTTTGAGCAAATTTTTGCAATTTTTTACAATTTCAGACACAAAAATTGCCAAACTCGCCTGCAAAACAGCACTTTTTAGCTGTATTTCAGCCCAAATAAGCGATTTTTGGCGTTTTTTAGCCCAAAAATTGCGATTTTTTCGATTTTTGAACGTTTTTTAGTGCCCTACCCCCTCCCAAAATTTCGGCTCAGACCCCCCAACCCCCTTCGGCGGATGACCTGTTACATGTATGGTGTTGACCATACATGTAACAGGTCATCTGCCGAAGGGGGAGGGGGTTGGGCATTAAAAAACGCTCAAAAATCGCAAAAAATCTATAATTTGGGCTGAAATACAGGTAAAAAGAGTTGTTTAAATGGCGAATTTGGCTATTTTCGTTTCTGAAATTGCAAAAAATCGCAAAAATTTACTTGCCAGAAAAATCGGAGGGGGTCGGAAAAATCGCCTCGGGGTAGGGGTCCCCATCCGGGGGTCTGGCCTAAGTCAGGTGGGGGGCAGACCCCCGGACCCCCTCCCTGTTACATGTACTATGTTGTTGACCCCTCAGGCCGCCGCTAACAGATTGATTTTCTCACAAAAGCTTGTTGGATGATTCTTTTGTTGGTCTGTCAGGGCTACGCAGACCTGTGCCAGCGGTACGAGCAGTTGCCCAGCTTGCCACTGATCTGCTATCTGCTGTCGTGTGGCGGCGCCAATCCGAAGATGCGCGGCATTCGCAAGCGTAAGGAGCAGACGTTCTTGGAGATGTTTGAGGACTGGAACCTCCGCCAAGCCTGGCTTAACTTCTCTCAACTCTACTACAGGTGCGCTGTTGCTTATGCTTATGCTAAAGTTTAAAATTAGAGTTGTCAAAAAATTTTTCATGAAAATTTTTCAATTCGAATTTTTTCCAATATTTTCCTTGCATTAAATTTCGCTTGTTGTAGCAGATGTAAGGATGCATCAGAAGCAACTTTAAATACAGGGTGTCCCCAAAAAAAATGACAACATTTCTCTTTGCTGCCATTTTCGCAATTTTTAACCAAATTGTCTGAAATTTGAAACATAAGTGTCAAAAATGTGGGAATTTTATGTGTTAAAATTTGGTGCATCAGGATTGACTCAGTCCTGAGAAATTCAACAATATATAAAATTGAGAAATTTCAATTAAATGTAGAAACAGATCAAAAATGGAAACTTTTCTTTTTGCTGTATCTTCTTTAATTTAGGTCGGAATTGGATGAAATTTTGATTATATGCGCAGAATAACGGGTTGATTTGTAGATCAAAAGTTGGCGCACGAACCCAGCCCAGCTCTTGACATAAAAAATCCCGATCACAATACAACGACAACATTGATTTTCGCGCCCCTTAGCTGAAATGAAGCTCCTGTAAGCGTAATTCAGTCTGTCACCCCAAACATGCTAAGAAATGTTTATGATGCTTATGGGAAACGGTTGCAGCAGTGTATTAACTCAAACGGAGGTCATCTGGATATTGTTCTTATTCCTTAGTTCTCAGAGTTTGCACGTTCTTCATTTTGCTGCAGTAAAAACTCTGATTTTCTTTAGTTTCCAAGTACTAGCGATATGGACTGATTAATGCAAGAACTTTTGACCTACAAAATATCAGCGCATATATTCAAAATTTCATCCAATTCCGACATAAATTAAAGAAGATACAGCAAAAAGAAAAGTTTCCATTTTTGATGCTGTTTCTACATTTAATTGAAATTTCGCCATTTTATATATTGTTGAATTTCTCAGGACTGGGTCATTCCTGATGCACCAAACTTTAACACATAAAATTCCCACTTTTTTGGCACTTATGTTTCAAATTTCAGACAATTTGGTCAAAATTTGCGAAAATGGCAGCAAAAAGAAATGTTGTCATTTTTTTGGGACACCCTGTAGAAAAGCTGATACTTTGGTTCAAAGATAGTGTTACAGCCTGAGAGTCGATATTCTACCTGCAGCATTGCTCACAGAGTGGCTGCTGCCCTTCAAAACCTATTTTTAGGCCTAGAATAGACATGAAATTGATAGAACTGCACTGCTAGTGTAGAGGCTCTGTCAAGAAAACAGCCCCGCAGATTTTTTACTGTAGTAGCCGCAAATCTCAACCGATTTCAATAAATCTTTTTTAAATGAAAGATAAATAAATTCTTGAAAGACTGCTGAAATTTTCACTAAGTTCCTGAAATATTTTGACTTAAAGTCAAAACAGATTTTGGCAATGAAAAAGAGCGATTCCGTTGCGTTGCACTTAATAATAAAACAGATTTCTACTGCTGAGGGCTAAGCTAAGGGCTCGGGGGTCTGGCCTAATTCGGGTAGGGGACAGACCCTACCAGCAGCGATAGATAAATGACCGTATATCAGTCAGGCACTTCACGCCGTTTATGGTACTGGCACCATATAATGGTACCCCACGTTTGAGGCCTGTGGTGGTACCATACCATATAAGGTACCGGTACGATGTGTGGTACCGTCACTATATACGGTACGCCCACGTTTGACCACTTTGGCGGTACCATATAATTGTATCCCTACCTTCACATTTGTACCTGTACCGGTACCATGTATGGTAGTGGTACCACTC
Source organism: Sabatieria punctata (assembly GCA_030248155.1). Taxonomy (NCBI): domain Eukaryota; kingdom Metazoa; phylum Nematoda; class Chromadorea; order Araeolaimida; family Comesomatidae; genus Sabatieria; species Sabatieria punctata. The sequence continues at coordinate 41,711 of JASANB010003719.1, forward strand.
CGTTCAGATTTCGTACCATTATGGTATTATTATTATTATTATAAAACTTTTATTCAAACGAACTGGACATCGGAACTGCAAAATGCAGGAAGTACGATACCCTGATTAGACTACGCACTTAAAACAAGACACATTGTACAGAGATATTCTCCTGTAGTGGTACCATAGTACCGGTACAGGCATACATGTACTAGGGGGGTTTGGGGGGGGTTACCCCCTGCTGGAAAGGCCAAACCCCCCCTCACCACCCCCACCCCTGAGACAGGTTAAGGGACCCCTCCCCCCGACCAAAAAATACAAGTGGTGGTAGTGGCTCCAGTATTAACAAACTGGGTCAGAAATCACTAATTTTTAGCTTAAAATTCTCTTGAAAAGCCTTTGGAAACCGAATTTGGCGTTTCCACTGCTGATATTTAAGAAAAATCGGTGTTTTTGGAAGCTCTTTTTGTCATTTTTTGCTTGTTTTTAGCTTTAAAACGCTATTTGGCAGCTTAAAATAGCGATTTTTAGCGTCCTTACTGAAAAAAACGTGCTAAAAACGCATTTCTAGGCGTTTTGGAGCTTTTCGAAATTTGGGACCCCCACCTGGGCGAAACCCCTCGACCCCCCACCTGAGGAAACCCCCCCTACCCCCAGGTCGGCCCGGAGCTGTTACATGTATGGGTACAGGTACCAATGCGAAGGTAAGTTACCATAAGGTACCGGCACCCATGGCCATTAGTAGGTGTACCATAACATATATGGCGCCAGTGGCATAAACGGCGTAGTGTGCCTGACTGTATATGGCGGCGTTAAATGTTGGTGGTTGCAGACAAGAGCACCAGGTGTGCTGTATGTGTGACTTGGTTGCCACAGTGACGGTGCAGCCGTGTGGACACACAGTCTTGTGCGACGACTGCTGTCAGGTGTTCCGATCGAAACGGTGTCCTGCTTGCAAAGCTATCTTCCAGTCGGTGACAGGTACAATTCTCACACAACCAGACATGGGCAAAGGGGGCGGCTGAGGGGTTGGCCCCCCATCTGGCTCTGATCTACCCCCCCCCCATCAGCCGGCCGCTACCCCCCATCAGGAATTTTTGGGAAGAATTTTGTGTAGAAAATTATGATAAAAATATGCTGGAATAGGCGTAAATGAGCTCAGAATAGTTAATTTTAACTTATTTTAATGAAAAATAAGCCAAAAAAACCTGATTTTCGCCAAAAAACGGACTTTTTGGCTTACCACCCCCTCAGCCCCCCATCAGGCGCTCCTACCCCCCTCAGACCCCCTCAGGAATTGAAAATTCTACCCCCCATCAGCCGAAATGCTAGCCCATGTCTGCACCCAACCTATAAGATTTGATTGCCGCTAGTCGTTATAGCTACTGTACGTACAGCAATATTAGAGCAAAATTTGAATTTTCTAACTGAAATGGAGCTTGTTAAGTGGACTTCTGTCACACATGCATTGGGGTCGGGGAGACTAAAATAAAACTCTACTAAATGCTTCCAGAAGTAGTTACGAAGCATCCTGATGCGTTTTTAAGCAACATAAAACAATTTTGGTAACTATGAACTAAAGCCCAAGTTTTCGGAGAAAATAGCCCAAGTTTTCGGAAAAAATTTCGAATTGATTAAGATTACTATGTTTAAGAGAAAACGGTGTTTTTGGAAGCCCTTACTAAACTAACCAGTAACTAGTAGTTGAAACGACAGACTTGGCCAAAATGTTGAGAATAAAAATTTTGAGGTTGTGCTCATGTTGTCTTAACTTTTCAACGAAATTGATTGACTAACACATAAGCCACAGCAAGGCAAAGCTCATAGATAAAAGGCCCAGACTGTACATTGATTTTGCATTTAAAAGTACTCAGCAACAAGAGTCTAAACAGCTGAAATAGACAGCAAAACGTTGTAAAACAGTGTCTGGCTGATATTCGGCACATCGGCGTTAGAGTTGAGATGGTTACGAGTACACTTTCAGCCCAAGGCAAAGCCGTAGAAATCGGCCGAGTTCAGTCCAGTAGCAATCTAGTGGACCGGCAGCTGGAGCAGGAGAATCAGCAGCTGCGAGAGAAACTTCTGGTATGTCTTTAGTTTTGCCAGATTCAACCGGTCTGTCTGTCTGTCTGTCTGTCTGTCTGTCTGTCTGTCTGTCTGTCTGTCTGTCTGTCTGTCTGTCTGTCTGTCTGTCTGTCACTGTCTGTCTGTCACTGTCTGTCTGTCTGTCTGTCTGTCTGTCTGTCTGTCTGTCTGTCTGTCTGTCTGTCTGTCTGTCTGTCTGTCTGTCTGTCTGTCTGTCTGTCTGTCTGTCACTGTCTGTCTGTCTGTCTGTCTGTCTGTCTGTCTGTCTGTCTGTCTGTCTGTCTGTCTGTCTGTCACTGTCTGTCTGTCACTGTCTGTCTGTCTGTCACTGTCTGTCTGTCTGTCTGTCTGTCTGTCACTGTCTGTCTGTCACTGTCTGTCTGTCTGTCACTGTCTGTCTGTCTGTCACTGTCTGTCTGTCTGTCTGTCTGTCTGTCTGTCTGTCTGTCTGTCTGTCTGTCTGTCTGTCTGTCTGTCACTGTCTGTCTGTCTGTCTCTGTCTGTCTGTCTGTCTGTCTGTCTGTCTGTCTGTCTGTCTGTCTGTCTGTCTGTCTGTCTGTCTGTCTGTCTGTCTGTCTGTCTGTCTGTCTGTCTGTCTGTCTGTCTGTCTGTCTGTCTGTCTGTCTGTCTGTCTGTCTGTCTGTCTGTCTGTCTGTCTGTCTGTCTGTCTGTCTGTCTGTCACTGTCTGTCTGTCTGTCACTGTCTGTCTGTCTGTCTGTCACTGTCTGTCTGTCTGTCTGTCACTGTCTGTCTGTCTGTCTGTCTGTCTGTCTGTCTGTCTGTGTGAGGCAACAAAAAAGAGCGCATAAGTGTGTATGTTTGTTGCAGGAGATGGAGTCTGCACATCTCTGTCCGATTTGCTGTGAGGACAAGCAGATGATGGCGGTAAACCCGTGCGGTCACATGCTCTGCGTCGAGTGCTGCAATCCGCGCAAGCTGCGACACCGATGTCCGTTCTGCCAGGGCCCGATTAAAAGCGCCACCAAGCTGTATCGGTAACTGCACGTGTGATGCTTTGGTGCTGACTTGCAGCTGTTACTCAAAGTGACTCAGTCAGTGTATTACTTTGTTCTTGCCAATCAGATTGACCACAGGATTATTGAATGGTTTTTAATGGGGCCTTATTATCCTGCTGTCTATTGTACCTCCTAGTTATGCAAGTGTCTCGAAAAATAGCATCGTTTCATTTTGGTGTCAGGACAACAACAGAAAAGTTTACGTTTTTGACATATATAACCAAAGCCGCGTGCTGCGAACTGGAAAATACTGTAATTCAAGGTGTCTTTCGTTTTTGTACGCCATTTATTTGCTTTGTTCATTTTTGGTTCGATTTTACGATTGCGTTGTTCAATCCGTCACATAATAAAGCTGTCTGTCATAATGGTACTTCACTGAATGCAGTAACATCCGATTAAGCAATTACGTACAGTCCTAGTACAGTATGGATGAAAAGTGACCACCGCTTTTTCGAACTTTGTTCAAACAGTTCTTCATCGACTTGGCTAAAATTTTCAGCAAAAATGACCAAAAACAACTGACTAAATACTATGCAAGTTTCGTGCCAAAATTCTAGCTTGTGCTGGATTTATGAGCCGAACGCTATAAGAATCAGGGTGAGCTACGAAATTCTAATTTTTCCAGCAATTCACAGAATGTGGGTCTGAAACTTGTGGGAAAGATTGGTATTGCTATTGAGCATAACATACCGACTAGGCAACGCTCTAGCTCAAAGGGCGCCAAGTTTGGGGAATTTCAAATACATGGCTAAATCGGCAATGGTTCTGAAGATTTTCGATTTGCAAGCAATCAACAGATTCAGTGCTTTGCCTCCAAAAGTTACAGATTTCTTAACTATCCGATTTTTGTCATGTTCATGTTTTTGAAATCCCCCAATTTTGGTTCCCTTTGACCTAGAGGGCTCGGCCACCCCCACCCGGCGACGTTTTCTGACGTTCAACCAACCACCCCCACCCCTCTCTGAACGTCGTAGTTTATGGACGGTCCCGACCACCCATATCTGTAAAATAATAGACTAAAATAAACATTATTGATCCTGGGCGCTGTGGGATGGTGTCACATGGACGTACAGTCATATCGACTGTACGTACATACCAGACACTAGTCACCCGCGCTTTGCACGTTATTCACCAGGCACGCGCATGTTACTCACAAAGGTGGTGGGCAGCACGGGATATGATATCACGGCCACTATATAAGGCCTCTACTCTTACTGCACTTGGGATTGTACTGAATAAACTGGTGCTGGAAGGTTGTCTCCGCACTGTACCTACAACGCTAGTGCCAATCTTAGTCCAAGCCACGGGCCCATCCCGTTAACACACACTTTCTGTCCAAACCAAACCGTGACAGAAACTGGTGACATCGCGAAGGGCCAGAGAATCGCTCAAGTTATATGTGAGGCCTTCGTACAGCCCTACATACAGAAAGTCCTAGAACTTCCAGCTTCCTCTAGAGGTGAGGGAGCCTGTGGCTCCACAGGGTTTTAAGCCCCAGTACCATACCTCTACCAGCCTCTTGCACAACAGTATTTTTATATAACTTATCGTAAACTAACTAACCCTGTGCAAGACTCTGGTTACTCAAATAACAACGCATGGGTGCAGGTTTTGGGCAATAATATGTCACAATAATCACATTTTATTTCTATGTGAACCCTGGATGGCAAATTTCAACCCTACATGGACAGAAGACACCAAAACCAACCCCCCACACTCCACCACTTCTCTGCTGAACCTGGCACAGGACAAGCGTGCATGCATATGCCGCCTCCTGCTGCAGCAGACTTCCCCCTTTTCAAACCTCCACGGGACCTACCTGCCATCACCTACCAACTGTGGCACAAGACAGGCAATGATTCGAAGCTGATGGCTCGCCTTCGCCTGTACCAGCCTGTGTGGTAGACTCTCTCTCCTCTCTCCTCTTTCTTCCACAACTACCACCGACTGCAGTCTTGCAAACTGCACTTGCTGTCAGCTGCCTCGACCACAGTTGGAGCCTGAGATAGAACCGATGCTTCAATCAGAACTATCAGCTGCAGAGGAATACCCCCATCAAGAAAAAAAGGAGAAGATGCCATTGCCTCCATCAAGAAAAAAAGAAGATGCCATCCATGGTCATGATACTCTTGCACTTGTCCTTGTCTGCTGTCTATTGTAGCTTTATGTGTTGTCTTGGTGGTGGGACGCCACTTGCTTTACGGGGATAGTTGTCACATGGACGTACAGTCATCCCGACTGTACGTACATACCAGACACTAGTCACCCGCGCTTTGCACGTTATTCACCAGGCACGCGCATGTTACTCACAAAGGTGGTGGGCAGCACGGGATATGATATCATGGCCACTATATAAGGCCTCTACTCTTACTGCACTTGGGTCTATACTGAATAAACTGGTGCTGGAAGGTTGTCTTCGCACAGTACCTACAACGCTAGTGCCAATCTCAGTCCAAGCCACGGGCCCATCCCGTTAACACACACTTTCTGTCCAAACCAAACCGTGACAATGGTGACTGTAAAACTCGTCATCTCGACTCAACTATTGACATACGTACATATGCAAACTATAGTCTGTTCAAAAAATTAGCGACCTGGCGGTTTTTTGCGAATAACTGTTTTGGGTGGCCTCGGGGCGACTTGAGCCTCTTAACCAAAGTTGTAGACAACGTCGAGCTCCTGCCTGGGGTGAATCCTAATCTGCGCTACGTTTCCTCTGAACACTAATTTGCGCAACGTCAAAAAATGAGCTTTTTTTCTACTTGCGATGAAAATTAGATGACTGCAGAATTCGATTCTTGAGTCCTTGGCGACTTCAATGATGCTTTCCTGATGTGTCTAGGCCAAACCGATGTGGAGATATGGCCGCTCAAATTATGAAAAAATCGTGAAAATGGCATTTTTTACCGAATTACGGTATCAGGGTGAGGTTTTCAGGGTCGGGAAGTGTCAGAATCGATTCCGGCGGTCAAGAATACCCCATTCAGGAAGTTTCACCCAAATCCGTCAGTCTGCCTATGTTTCCCCCTCTATTTTGTGAAATTTTCAGAAAAACGCCGTTTTTCACAATTTTACGATGCTTTGACCAGCCATATCTCCAGATCGGTTTGGACTAGACACGTCATGAAAGCATCATTGGAGTCGCCAAGGACTCAAGAATCGAATTTTATAGTCACCTAATTTTCATCGCCATTAGGAAAAAAGCTCATTTTTTGACGTTGCGCAAATTAGTGTTCAGAGCAAACATAGCGCAGATTAGGATTTACCTGAGGCCGGAGGTCGACGTTGTCTACAATTTTGGTTGTAAGGCTCAAGTCGCCCCGAGGTCTCCAAAAAAGTTATTTGCAAAAAATCGCCAGGTCCCATATTTTTTGAACAAACTATAGCTTGCATATGTACATACGTCAATAGTTGAGTCGAGATGACGAGTTTTACAGTCGCCATCCCACAGCGGCCAGGATCAATAATGTTTATTTTAGTCTGTTCACATGCACACTTACGCAAATCTTACATGGCATTGCTGAAGGAGAAAACAAATAACAAGAGAGTAACAGAGTCTAAGCAGTCTCTGTAAATATTCGTTACTAGTGCACAATGCTAATTGATGCTTATGTTTCTTGTAAGTACCAAGTAAGCAGAATGTTTATTCAATGCAAAAGTTTCCAACTATCCTTCACTTAGGCATTGCTTGGGTTGGGCCCGCCCGATTTCCAGCTCTAATTCTTTTCAAAAAGACAATTTGGACGCCGATCACGGGAAACATCAAATGAAACCGAGAAATTGTTTGTGAAACTGAAAATAATAAACAAAAATAAGCATAAAACTCATGTTAAACAGCGGCAACCAGGACCAGGTTTGTGCGCTATGTGCAAGATGAACAATACAATACGTGGGCCAAAGATCTCCGAAATCGATTCAAAACTGACCAAGTTGTATTGTTTACAGTGTGCAACCCATCATAAGGAAAATTTTTTTGATTTTTAACTTTCAAGGCCCAAAAACTCAAATTCTCCCCCCCCTTTTTTTCTCGATTTTTTTCTTTAATCGAAAGCAAAAACATAGCGCTATATTTCCGTGAAATAAAACAGTTGGGAACATGACTGTGTAGGGGTCAAATCGGTCCTGGAAGGGGTTCGAAAAAAATTTTTTTCCTGCAATGCAGTCGAGTAGGGTATCGTTTGAAAGAGAATAACTTTCTGATTCTAAATATGTAATTCGCAAGTTCCTATGGTCATTTTGTCCCGAGTTATGACTCGAAACCTGTGAGAGAGTCGAAAATGTGACCCTCTCAAAAATGGCCGGGAAGGTGATAAAATGGCTTTTTAGGTCAAATTAAACCAAAATACAAAATTTTAGCCAAATCGGAGACATAAAGTTGAGATTTGTCCGGAGGTTAAGGAGCAAAAGTCGATTCCTAGAGAAACCGGCTCTTAAACTCACTCTCGCTGCCTCCTGCTGTGCGACTTGTAGCAGTCAGTTTGCGTGATTAGTTATTGTTCGCCTCCCTATTATGTGGCGATAAACGTTGCTATTAACCCGGTCGTATGTACTGCCGCCTCAACCTTGGCGAGAACAATTAACCCCAAGTGACATACCGGTCAAGCAGCGTCAACAACAACAACCTACACCCGCAAATTGATTTACAGGGTGGCCCAGTCAAAGTGATACACTTCTTTCGCTCCATGCGTTTGAATTTGGCGCCGTTAATGCAAGATTTTAGTTCAGCAATAAATTAGTTCGGGTACGTAAAATACGATACAACACTTTTCGCCGCACTCCGCCGCGTAATTTAAACACAGTAAACAATGGATGCCAATAGAAAAATTGTTGAAAGCTTGCTAAAATCGGGATGTACGCGGAAAAAATCTTCAAGAAGTGCTCGGACGCTGGAATGAACAGACTTTTCGTTCATCGTGCCCTCAAACGGTTCCAAGAGACCTGTTCTACAAAAACTAGACAGGGTGGTTCCGAGAAAACGGAGAACCGCACAGCTCATCAAGAAAGTCAGAGAGAAAATTCGACGAATTTCGAAGCATTCACTGCGTTCGATAGCCAAGCAGTATGGCACCGGAAGGGCCACCATGCAGAGAATTGTGCATGAGGACCTCGGAATGAAGTGCTACAAACTGCGAGGCCCCCAGGCTCTGACCGAAAGTGCGAAAGCGAAACGGTTGCTTAGAAGCAAAAACGTCCTGTTTTGGCTGAAGGCCGGCATGCTCCCAAACCTAGTCTTCTCTGACGAGAAGCTTTTCTCAGTCCAGCAGTGCTAGAATCCCCAGAACGACCGAGTACTTGGCCGAAGCACTACAGATCTTGATTTAAATGTCCGAACGGTCGCAAGGACCATAAAGCCAGATTCAGTGATGGTTTGGGCTGGAGCATCGGAATTGGGCAAAACACCGCTTGTCTTTGTCCCTGCTGGTGTAAAGGTCAACGCGCAGAATTATTCGCAGCTCCTACAGGAAGAACTACTCCCGTGGTCTCAGTCACAGTAAGAAAACCAGCCCTGGTCTTTTCTTCAGGATGGGGCAACCTCCCATACTGCCACAACTGTGCAGAACTGGCTGCGAAATTCCGTTCCTCAGTTTTTGACGAAGGATGAACGGCCACCCTACTCTCCAGATTGTAACCCACTCGACTTCAGCCTGTGGTCAATTTTGGAAAGCAAGAAGTGTTCTAAGCCCCACAGAACCCTGGAGTCTCTGAAGCGCAAACTCCGCGAGGAGTGGGACAAAATCCCTCAGAAAGTGATGCGTGCCGCGTGCACAGATTTTACCCCCCCCCCGGTTGAAAGCAGTTGTGAAAGCAAAGGGCGACTATATTGAGCAGCAATCCGGTTAAAATTTTTGTGATGTTACAAGACAGTTTAGTAAACTTATTGCCACTTTTAGAAGTATTTGATGCGTTGCGGCTACAGAGCCACATGATTAAATCCAAATGTATCACTTTGACTGGGCCACCCTGTATATTTGTGTACTGTCTCTTATTGCAGCTCTTTAGCCAATGGACAGGGCTTCCCACCGGTCTAATATGAAATTCCACAGACATCGTTTAGTGTTTCGTTCTACTCCCACGTGTCCGTGCCAAGCTCTGCTTGCAGTAGAATGGCCACTAACGGTTCAGCGATACCTTCAACCGAAGGGGGAGTACAAGTGGACGAAGTTTTGATCGGATTAAGTTTCATGGTCTTGTCTGCAGTGGAGGCAGTCTTTTATTTGCCTTGTTTGATAGTGATGAAGAGTGATCCTGATCTTAAGCAACACTCCTGCTTCAAAGTACGTACATACTATAGGATTACAAAAAAGCCCTATTGGAGGTCGCTAGTTCGCTCCATGGGCGGCTCGTTGCCTCTGAGTCACAGCGGCCCCTGCAGCCCTAGCGGTTGTAGTGGATTCGAACTGAATTAGACTTAGCAAAGCCCCCCCAGGCCACCGAAAGCTGGTGACAGCCAGTAGATAAATGTGAACCGCCTGGATCTGCCGTTACACCGAAAGCCGCTCCACAAAGCATGCAACGTTGGAGGAGAAGATCAACGACGCCAGGAGCTGTCTTTGAAACCAACTATGCCTAGGCGCCCTCTCACACACCAGGACGCACCAAGCTGCCGTCGGGAGCTGACAGCACCATGACGTCAACACGCCAGGCGCTTAGTGCCTAGCGCCAAACAGCATGGCTAGTAGTGGCTAGGCAGTGAAAGAGGGAAAACGTCTGAGATGACGACATTGGGGGGTTGTGAAATGAACCGCATAGGTCTGATCGTAGGGTCGTAGAGCCCCGCACATCAGATCAGATGGGATCGGAGCCCTATTAGAGACTGGACCAGGATTCCTGAAAATTCTATTCCCATTCCGGAAAACGATGCTTACAAGTACAACCATTCATGTATGGGTCATCTACCAAAGTGGGACGATTTAGATTCACTCTACCACACGATTCGGATTCAAAACGCCGCTCTACCGCGCGATCTAGATTCAAAACGCCGCTCTAATGCGCGATTTAGATTCAAAACTCCGTTCTACTCCGCGATTTAGATTCAAAACGCCACTCTACTGTGCGATTTAGATTCAAAACTCCGCTCTACTGCGCGATTTAGATTCAAAACTCCGCTCTACTGCGCGATTTAGATTCAAAACGCCACTCTACTGCGCGATTTAGATTCAAAACTCCGCTCTACTGCGCGATTTAGATTCAAAACTCCGCTCTACTGCGCGATCTAGATTCAAAACTCCGCTCTACTGCGCGATCTAGATTCAAAACTCCGCTCTACTGCGCGATTTAGATTCAAAACTCCGCTCTACTGCGCGATTTAGATTCAAAACTCCGCTCTACTGCGCGATCTAGATTCAAAACTCCGCTCTACTGCGCGATCTAGATTCAAAACTCCGCTCTACTGCGCGATTTATATTCAAAACGCCGCTCTACTGCACGGTTTAGTTTCAAACCACTGCTCTAACTTCTACAGTACTATATTAACGAGCGTTTAATAGGAAGGAACCAGGGATGGACATTTTTCCGAAAAAAAACGAAAAAACACCTCACATTCCTATTAGGAACACACATACAATCAGTGGCGTATCCATGATTTCGGAAAGGGGGTGTAAAATTTTGAAAGTGCCTGGTTGGGCCGCTGCCCAACCAGGGTAAGAAAATTTAGCAAATTTTGCCTTCGAAAACGCGTTTAAAACAGATTCGAGGCTTAAAATTAACAGAAATTGTAAGTTTTAGTAGCTTAAAGTGGACTGGTTTGGCTTCTGCCCGACCAGGGCGAGAAAATTTTGAAAATTTTGCCCGCAAAAAACGCATTTAAATGGCATTCTGAGCACAAAATAGACAGTTTTGGTACATAATTCATTAGTCTCGCTAATTTTTGACAGACTTTCTCTTCTTACCTCCACCGCAAACGGGGTGTACCCACCCTACACACCCCTTGCATACGCCACTGCATACAATGTAGAAAACAATGAACAAACAGATAGAAAGCCGAGTAATTCTACAAATCTTTCATCACTCTCCCTTGGATGAGTGTCAAATCCGGGCCACATCTGTGCCTGACGATCGTCTGGAACCTGGAGAAACAGGAGAGCGAGAAGCTGACTGGGAAACAGAAGATTAACGGATTAACAAATTTCACATATTCGGGCATTTCTCTTTCTCTTGGTCCACCAATTTTTAACACTCAAAATCTCACCTATTTTGGCACCTACCTACGTAGTACGTGTACGTTTATACTGTATGTACAGTATACCTTTCAAATTTCATCCAAATTGGTCAAAAGGCAGCAAAAAGAAGTGCTATCATTCTTTTTGGGACACTCTGTATCACAAGTTTCATCTCGCTGTAACTTTTGCGTTCGTCAATAAATTTCACTCAAAATTTTAACACATGCACAGGTCCGACTCCGATCTGACCCGATCCGCTCGGAGGCTGTGCCCTTCTTTCACTGCCAAGCCCACTCCTGGCCATGCTGCTGGGTGTCAGTCACTAAGAGAGTGCCTGGCGTGGTGACGTCATGGTGTTATCAGCTCCCAGCGGCCGCCCGGCGAACCGAACTAAACCGGTATTGGCTTTATTGCTGGTCTCTCAGACAGCTCCTGACGTCGTTGATCTTCTTTTCCTTCAACACAAGCATGCTTAGGGGAGCGGCTTTCGGTGCTTAAGCAGACCCAGTCGGTTCCCATTTACAATTATGGGCAAAAATAACAGAAACGAATAAATTATGACCTACTACAACGGCCGATTTCACGCTCAGAATACGTTTTTGAAGGAAAATTTTCCAACCCTGGTTGAGCCCAAGCAGGTACTTTCAACATTTTATGTCCTCTTTTGCAAAATCTGATGATATGATGCGGATCCGGTTTACCGGATATTGAGTCCAGTCGATCCTGTTGAAAATTTTGATCCGGTCGGGTTCTTGGTTTGAAGTAACCGGCATGTACACACAGTATGCAAATTTGTGCAGAAAACTGGTACATCTTCAGCTGATGTTCCATCTTGGCTTGGCCGACTTCATCAACATGGCTTCACAGTTCCTGGCAGGCGTTCTTACCATCACTCGTTGGTCCTACACTTGGCCTTACTGGTGAGCAAAGCAGACTCTGTCATGTTAGCTTAGCCCGATGCACGTTTCCAGTTAAAACTTGAAGCAAAAGCTAGCTAGGTACATTCAGGTTGAATCAATTAGTGGGAGCTCTGCTAGAGGGTTTCGGATGGTTCACCTACATCACTCTCATCCATCTGATTGCGTTCGACCGTTGGGTGGCCATGTGTTGCTCTGAACACTGGAAATACAAGCTGTTTGGTCCCACAGCTACGAAGGTATAATACTAATAGCAGTCAGTCAGTCAGTCAGTCAGTCAGTCAGTCAGTCAGTCAGTCAGTCAGTCAGTCAGTCAGTCAGTCAGTCAGTCAGTCAGTGGCCGGCCGACCGACCGACCGACCGACCGACCGACCGACCTGTAATAATGCGGGAGCCGGTCAATATGTCGAATTCAAAATGCCGAAAGGTAACGAAACGGCGAAAGTCGAAATGCCGAATGGGTATGAAATGCGGAATGTACAAAATGCCGAAAGTCAAAATGTCGAAATTAAAAATGCCGAATGGGTACGAAATGCCGAATGTTCAAAATGCCGAAAGACAAAATGTTGAAAGCCAATATATTTCTATATTTCATCGCATTTCTCTCACTTCATCTCATTACTTCATCGCTATATATTTCATCGCATTTCTCCACTGTTCAGCCAATGTGTTTTACACCAAATTATAGGGAATTGAATGCGCGACAATATTCTGAAATAAAAAGAACGGTTGAGGGTTCCCCAGATGAGCTAGGAGGGCTCAAAAGGGTTCGAAAAAATTTTTCTCAAAAATCGAATTCGATCTTTGATTCTTAAAGTACTCCAAAAGCTACCCGAAACCACCCAACCACCGAACTCAGCGGGTCAAAATAGGTATGTTTGGTCTCAACTTTGGAAACGGGATGGGAGTACCAGAATATGAAAGGCCATTGGAACAGCTACAAAGCTATATGCGAGTCAGGATCCTAGCTTAACACGCCAGAAAATTAGCCCGAAAATCCCTGCCGACCCAACTTTAAGGGGGTGAGCTCCGGTTCCAGGGCGTTGCTGGTGGCCGGGCATGCACCGTTGGACTTCAAGGGTAGCGCGTTGAAGGGCTCTTTTGAGTATGCGTGTCCTCTTCTGTCTGGTACAGAATAATGTTGAACAACAAGTACGTGGGTGTTTTGCATAAGTCATCGTTAGGTGCAACTGGCCAATTTTTCGATTCAGTGTTAAATTGAAACAAAAACACATTACTGGCGTTGGTTTTAATTGTCATTGCCAACCGAGATCGGGCAGACATATAAAGTGGGGGGTCGGCGGAATCGGCTGGCATGGTGTGCGTTGGACATCCCTATGACCCCAAAGTAAAACCCTAAAACAGTTCCGCCCAACTCCCTTTGGGTAGCCAGCAATGGCCATCAGCGGTTCTCTCCGATCCCACCATTTTCCATAGTAAAACTAGAAAACACACCAAACAAAAATGAATATTTCTCCGGGGGGCTACCTCGCTCAGGCACGTGCTATGCAGCATTCGAAAGTTCACATCATGAGCTTTCACAATCTGTTATAAAATTTGTGGCGATTTTTGTTATTTCAAAAATAATCCATCCCGAAATATGGACTGATCACGATTTCGTCAGTTTTCACGGAAAAGAGAGTTTCTCAGGGAGGCTACCTCGCTCAGACATGTGCTATGCTGCGTTTGAAAGCCCACATCATGAGCTTTCAGAATCTGTAATAAAATTTGTGGCGATTTTTTTTATTTCCAAAATAATCGATCCCGAACTATCGCTTGATCACGGTTTTATCAGTTTACAGCATCTGACTAAAGTAGCTAAAAAAGAAAATGAGATGACCAAATTGAGGTTTTCTGGTACGCCAAATTCATTGGCGACGCCCATTTACAGCTAGGATCACGATACTTGATCGATTATCGATTTTTTTGCTGTGCAGATGACCCAACTACACTGATGTTAGTGGTTTTTGGGCATGGCGATTTCAACCACGATGTTGGTTGAGAGATGTTTATATGTTGAAATCGGCATGCCCGAAAACCACTAACATCCTAGCTTTGTGGCCTGTTTAGTTGCACAACGAAAATCGATCATCAATCGAAGTCGATTATTGAATTAAAACTCGATGATAGCTCTAAACCAGCATCGTGGTCGAAATCGGCATGCCCAAAAACCACTAACATCATAGCCTGTGTAGTTGGGTCATCTGCACAGCAAAAAATCGATAATCGATCAAGTATCGTGATCCTAGCTATAAATGGGCGCCGCCAATGAATTTGCCCTACCAGAAAACCTCAATTTGGTCATCCCATTTTCTTTTTTAGCTACTTTAGTCAGACGCTGTAAACTGATAAAACCGTGATCAAACGATAGTTCAGGATCGATTCTTTTGGAAATAACAAAAATCGCCACAAATTTTATTACAGATTCTGAAAGCTCATGATGTGGGCTTTCAAACGCAGCATAGCACATGTCTGAGCGAGGTAGCCCCCTAGAGAAACTCTCATTTTCGGAAAAACTGACGAAATCGTTATCAGTCGATATTTCGGGATTGATTATTTTTGAAATAACAAAAATCGCCACAAATTTTATTACAGATTCTGAAAGTTCATGATGTGGGCTTACAGATTCTGAAAGCTCATGATGTGGGCTTTCAAACGCAGGATAGCACGTGTCTGAGCAAGGTAGCCCCCCTGAGAAACTCTCTTTTCCGTGAAAACTGACGAAATCGTTATCAGTCGATATTTCGGGATTGATTATTTTTGAAATAACAAAAATCGCCACAAATTTTATCACAGATTCTGAAAGCTCATGATGTGAGCTTTCAAACGCTGCATAGCACGTGACTGAGCAAGGTAGCCCCCCTGAAAAACTCTCTTTTCCGTGAAAACTGACGAAATCGTTATCAGTTGATATTTCGGGATTGATTATTTTTGAAATAACAAAAATCGCCACAAATTTTATTACAGATTCTGAAAGCTCATGATGTGGGCTTTCAAACGCAGGATATCACGTGTCTGAGCAAGGTAGCGCCCCTGAGAAACTCTCTTTTCCGTGAAAACTGACGAAATCGTGATCAGTCGATATTTCGGGATCGATTATTTTTGAAATAACAAAAATCGCCACAAATTTTATCACAGATTCTGAAAGCTCATGATGTGAGCTTTCAAACGCTGCATAGCACGTGTCTGAGCAAGGTAGCCCCCCATGAGAAACTCTCTTTTCCGTGAAAACTGACGAAATCGTGTTCAGTCGATATTTCGGGATCGATTATTTTTGAAATAACAAAAATCGTCACAAATTTTATTACACATTCTGAAAGCTCATGATGTGGGCTTTCAAACGCTGGATAGCACGTGTCTGAGCAAGGTAGCCCCCCTGAGAAACTCTCTTTTCCGTGAAAACTGACGAAATCGTGATCAGTCGATATTTCGGGATCGATTATTTTTGAAATAACAAAAATCGCCACAAATTTTATTACAGATTCTGAAAGCTCATGATGTGGGCTTTCAAACACTGGACAGCACGTGTCTGAGCAAGGTAGCCCCCCTGAGAAACTCTCTTTTCCGTGAAAACTGACGAAATCGTCATCAGTCAATATTTCGGAATTGATTATTTTTGAAACAACAAAAATCGTCACAAATTTTATTACAGATTCTGAAAGCTCATGATGTGGGCTTTCAAACGCAGCATTGCACATGTTAGAGCGAGGTAGCCCCCAGAGAAACTCTCATTTCCATAAAAACTGAAGAAATCGTGATCAGTCCATATTTCGGGATCGATTATTTTTGAAATAACAAAAATCGCCACAAATTTTATCACAGATTCTGAAAGCTCATGATGTGAGCTTTCAAACGCTACATAGCACGTGACTGAGCAAGGTAGCCCCCCTGAGAAACTCTCTTTTCCGTGAAAACTGACGAAATCGTTATCAGTCGATATTTCGGGATCGATTATTTTTGAAATAACAAAAATCGCCACAAATTTTATTACAGATTCTGAAAGCTCATGATGTGGGCTTTCAAACGCAGGATAGCACGTGTCTGAGCAAGGTAGCCCCCCTGAGAAACTCTCTTTTCCGTGAAAACTGACGAAATCGTTATCAGTCGATATTTCGGGATTGATTATTTTTGAAATAACAAAAATCGCCACAAATTTTATTACAGATTCTGAAAGCTCATGATGTGGGCTTTCAAACGCAGGATAGCACGTGTCTGAGCAAGGTAGCCCCCCTGAGAAACTGTCTTTTCCGTGAAAACTGAAGAAATCGTGATCATTCGATATTTCGGGATCGATTATTTTTGAAATAACAAAAATCGCCACAAATTTTATCATGGATTCTGAAAGCTCATGATGTCGGCTTTCAAACGCTGCATAGCACGTGTCTGAGCAAGGTAGCCCCCCTGAGAAACTCTCTTTTCCGTGAAAACTGAAGAAATCGTGATCATTCGATATTTCGGGATCGATTATTTTTGAAATAACAAAAATCGCCACAAATTTTATCACGGATTCTGAAAGCTCATGATGTGGGCTTTCAAGCGCTGCATAGCACGTGTCTGAGCAAGGTAGCCCCCCTGAGAAACTCTCTTTTCCGTGAAAACTGACGAAATCGTGATCAGTCGATATTTCGGGATCGATTATTTTTGAAATAACAAAAATCGCCACAAATTTTATTACAGATTCTGAAAGCTCATGATGTGGGCTTTCAAACGCTGGATAGCACGTGTCTGAGCAAGGTAGCCCCCCTGAGAAACTCTCTTTTCTGTGAAAACTGACGAAATCGTTATCAGTCGATATTTCGGAATTGATTATTTTTGAAATAACAAAAATCGCCACAAATTTTATTACAGATTCTGAAAGCTCATGATGTGGGCTTTCAAAAACAGCATAGCACATGTTAGAGCGAGGTAGCCCCCCAGAGAAACTCTAATTTCCGTAAAAACTGAAGAAATCGTGATCAGTCGATATTTCGGGATCGATTATTTTTGAAATAACAAAAATCGCCACAAATTTTATCACCGATTCTGAAAGCTCATGATGTGAGCTTTCAAACGCTGCATAGCACGTGACTGAGCAAGGTAGCCCCCCTGAGAAACTCTCTTTTCCGTGAAAACTGACGAAATCGTCATCAGTCGATATTTCGGGATCGATTATTTTTAAAATAACAAAAATCGCCACAAATTTTATTACAGATTCTGAAAGCTCATGATGTGGGCTTTCAAACGCTGGATAGCACGTGTCTGAGCAAGGTAGCCCCCCTGAGAAACTCTCTTTTCCGTGAAAACTGATGAAATCGTGATCAGTCGATATTTCGGGATCGATTATTTTTGAAATAACAAAAATCGCCACAAATTTTATTACAGATTCTGAAAGCTCATGATGTGGGCTTTCAAACGCAGCATAGCACATGTTAGAGCGAGGTAGCCCCCCAGAGAAACTCTCATTTCCATAAAAACTGAAGAAATCGTGATCAGTCGATATTTCGGGATCGAGTATTTTTGAAATAACAAAAATCGCCACAAATTTTATCACAGATTCTGAAAGCTCATGATGTAGGCTTTCAAACGCTGCAAAGCACGTGTCTGAGCAAGGTAGCTCCCTGAGAAACGCTCTTTTCTGTGAAAACTGACAAAATCGTGATCAGTCGATATTTCGGGATCGATTATTTTTGAAATAACAAAAATCGCCACAAATTTTATTACAGATTCTGAAAGCTCATGATGTGGGCTTTCAAACGCTGGATAGCACGTGTCTGAGCAAGGTAGCCCCCCTGAGAAACTCTCTTTTCCGTGAAAACTGACGAAATCGTGATCAGTCGATATTTCGGGATCGATTATTTTTGAAATAACAAAAATCGCCACAAATTTTATTACAGATTCTGAAAGCTCATGATGTGGGCTTTCAAACGCTGGATAGCACGTGTCTGAGCAAGGTAGCCCCCCTGAGAAACTCTCTTTTCTGTGAAAACTGACGAAATCGTTATCAGTCGATATTTCGGAATTGATTATTTTTGAAATAACAAAAATCGCCACAAATTTTATTACAGATTCTGAAAGCTCATGATGTGGGCTTTCAAACACAGCATAGCACATGTTAGAGCGAGGTAGCCCCCCAGAGAAACTCTAATTTCCGTAAAAACTGAAGAAATCGTGATCAGTCGATATTTCGGGATCGATTATTTTTGAAATAACAAAAATCGCCACAAATTTTATCACCGATTCTGAAAGCTCATGATGTGAGCTTTCAAACGCTGCATAGCACGTGACTGAGCAAGGTAGCCCCCCTGAGAAACTCTCTTTTCCGTGGAAACTGACGAAATCGTCACCAGTCGATATTTCGGGATCGATTATTTTTTAAATAACAAAAATCGCCACAAATTTTATTACAGATTCTGAAAGCTCATGATGTGGGCTTTCAAACGCAGGATAGCACGTGTCTCAGAAGGTAGCCCCCCTGAGAAACTCTCTTTTCCATGAAAACTGACGAAATCGTTATCAGTTGATATTTCGGGATTGATTATTTTTGAAATAACAAAAATCGCTACAAATTTTATTACAGATTCTGAAAGCTCATGATGTGGGCTTTCAAACGCTGGATAGCACGTGTCTGAGCAAGGTAGCCCCCCTGAGAAACTCTCTTTTCCGTGAAAACTGATGAAATCGTGATCAGTCGATATTTCGGGATCGATTATTTTTGAAATAACAAAATCGCCACAAATTTTATTACAGATTCTGAAAGCTCATGATGTGGGCTTTCAAACGCAGCATAGCACATGTTAGAGCGAGGTAGCCCCCCAGAGAAACTCTCATTTCCATAAAAACTGAAGAAATCGTGATCAGTCGATATTTCGGGATCGATTATTTTTGAAATAACAAAAATCGCCACAAATTTTATCACAGATTCTGAAAGTTCATGATGTGAGCTTTCAAACGCTGCATAGCACGTGTCTGAGCAAGGTAGCCCCCCTGAGAAACTCTCTTTTCCGTGAAAACTGACGAAATCGTGATCAGTCCATATTTCGGGATGGATTATTTTTGAAATAACAAAAATCGCCACAAATTTTATTACAGATTGTGAAAGCTCATGATGTGAACTTTCGAACGCTGCATAGCACGTGCCTGAGCGAGGTAGCCCCCTGGAGAAACATGCATTTTTGTTTGGTGTGTTTTCGAGTTTTACTATGGAAAATGGCCGGATCAGAGAGAACCGCCGATGGCCATTGCTGGCTACCCAGAGGCAGTTGGACGGAACTGTTTTAGGGTTTTACTTTGGGGTCATAGGGATGTCCAATGCGCACCATGCCGGCCGATTCCGCCGAGCCCCCACTTTACATGTCTGCCTGATGGGCTGCCTGATTTCGGTTGGCAATGACAATTAAAAACAGCGGCCGTGCATAATAAACATTGCATACCAGGTGACTCTTAGCCCAATTCTCACTTTCGGCATTTTGACTTTCGGCATTTTGAATTCGGCATTCTGTAGCCAGCCCAATAATGCAGACTGCAGTATAGTACAGTATAGTAAGTAGCAATTTTACAGCTGTGGCTGTGCGTGGCTTGGCTGTACGGTCTAGCTTGGGTGGTGGCGTTGGTCAACCCGTGGGGCAGCTTTATCTACCTGGCTGATGTCTACACTTGGTACTATGACCCAAACATGCTCTGGTACGAAATACTCAAGGACCTGACCTGGTGGCAGAACATGGCTCTGTTGAATTTGTCCATCGTTTGGTACATCCTCATTGTCATCTACCTACGTTTTTACGTAAGAGTTTCATTAATTAGTTCACCACAGTCTCAAAAAATAACCAAAGCTTTTTTACTTTATTAAATCTATTCTAGAGCACCGTCACTTTGTTGACGAACGCTAACCGCATTTTCGCCTCTGCAAAGCCATTTCAAGCGCGGCCGGAAATTTGCAATAAGCTGCTTCGCGCCGCACCTGCTGTTCGGTCAAAGTTGTGAGTGTAGAGAAAAGTGCAGTTTAGCTGGCGGGACACGTGATGGACGCTGACAACGAGCGCAGTCGCGAACGGAAAATTCTGAAGCAAGCGGCCGTGATCTGTCTGTACACGTTGTTGTGGGATCAGTACTGGCACTTTGCACCGCAACTGATCACAAAATGGAAGTACGCATTTGCCTTGGGCAATCTGTTTTGGGTGAGCAACAGCGCCATCAACCCGCTGGTCTATCTGACGCTCAATCAGTGAGTTGCTTCGCTATGCTATGTAGTACGCACATGTACCATAGAATCTCTCCCCTTACAACTACTGTTATTTTACTATAGTATAGTAAAACAAAAATTAGTAATACTAGTGGTATTTTACTAGTAGTAAAATAGTAGTAAAAAGTAAAATTAGTAAAGTAAAGTAAAAATAAAATTAAATTGCCGAACGGGGTCAATAGTAAAATAGAAATTTTACTACTATTTTACTAGTTTTTAGTGAATTTCAGTGAAAATGTTGATCAATTTTGCACTAAAAGATGTGTGGGTGCACTTGCGTGACTCAAATTTTACACATTTGTCTCTAAAGTTCTGGAGAACCTTGTACCATGATCAAATTCACCAACTATTTGTCACCAACATCAGTCAATTATAAGATCTGGGCATCATTGAGGGAAAATTGGACCCTATGACTAGTAAAATCATAGTAAAATAGTAGTAAAATGAGTAAAATTGTTAGTAAAACAAAAATTAGTATAATCGGAGCTGCCTGGTCGCAGTGTTGTTATGACTACTAGTCAAAGTCAAAGTCATAGTTAATACTTTTGTGATATCGCAGTCAAACGAACAGGTAGTCAAAGTCAAAGTTTGACTACCTTCGTTATCATAAATACGTAGTCAATCGAAGACCAGGTAGTCAAACCGTTTGACTATGACTACATATTCCTTTAAGCAGCAGAGTTTTTAACTGCATTTTAACACTTTTTTGCTGTTCGCAACAAAATATTTCTTGCTTGTTACATTTAAAAAATTTTAGAACACCAAACAACCTTTTTCAAAAAATTTGAAACAATGACAGGACGATGAATTTCTGCTTGATGCAAGCTTTTCCGCTAAGGTAAAAATTTGACATACTGTACAGGATTTTTCCGAAAATAAGCCCCTAAAAATAAGCCCATGGGTCTATTTACGGAAAAACCCTTTACATACCTTTCTGAAACGTTTTGCACAGCAAAGAAGAACATGAGAACTCAACAATTTTTTACGTTACACATACAAAAGGAGTTTTGTTCTATTTTGCGGCTACTTTTGTGCAGCAACTTTTTCTTTTGTATCGAAAATTTCAACAGAAAACACAACTATGCACTCATGCATGCGCTCACTTTTGCGGCTTATTGCGGAAATAAATTGTATTCAAAGTAAACCAATTACCGACGGAATCACAGCCATTTCAAATGACTGAAGCTTATAAATCGCTGAAAATGTCGATTTGGCTCTGTTTCAAAAAGTAGTCAAAAGTAGTCAAACCAGTGGTCGTAGTAGTCAAACGGTTTGACTACAATATAGTCAAATTTGACTACTCTGGTATTGTACTCAAACGGGCGGTAGTCATAGTCAAACAGAAATTTTGGTATTATAACAACATTACCTGGTAGTAAAACAAAAACAAAAATTAAATTGAAGGGCTGAATTTGTAGTAAATTTAGTAAATAGTAAAATAAAAATCCACTAGTAAAATAACAGTACCTACAACATATCCCCCACCCCAGATAATCTTTTATATAGAATTTCATCCCATTCTATATCAAATACAGTATGGGCCGAAAAAATGTCTACCCCTTTTTCGAACTTTACACAAGCGATTCGTTCTGTTCTGATCTGAATTACTAGTCAGACGTTAAACCATGTAACAACTCTTGATTTACAAATAAACATGATAAAATTTCAAAAGTGAGAAAATAGAGGGATGAAATTTTTTGTAAGGGGATGATATTCATACGGGGGGGACGAAATTCTATATAGAATATACTGTAATCCGGGGGATGAGATCCCTCGGATGAAATTCTACGCTACACCGGCCTGGGTGGGGATTGATTAGGTTGACGTTTGGCTTTTTTAAAAAGACCTTTGCAGAGTGATCGCGAGCAAGGTGAAGAAGATGTGTGGATGCGCTAAAGAGGATGCTGCTGCTGCTGCTGCTGCAGTTGGTTCTGTTAGGAGATCGGCCTGGAACCCCAACAACACTAACAAGCAGAATCAGGTGGCCAACCAGGCCGTCTAAGTGTACAGTATACACTTCTCTTCTGCTCTCTACTGCATTGTATGTACTCTATTTCACAATCAATCAATCACTGAAGTTCAATGGAGAAGCTGAGTACCTGTATAAGGCTGAACTATAACAGTCAGGCACTTAACGTCGTTTATGGTACCGACACCATATAAGGTGCCCCTAGCCTAGGGTCGGTACCATAAACAGCGTAAGTGCCTGACTGTATAAAGCGGGGTACTGTACTGGAGTACTGTGTACTATGATTAAATTTAGCAACTACTCTGACCAAACATCGATTATAACAAAATCTTAACATAATTGATTCAAAATTCCACATTATGACTAGTAAAATAGTAGCAAAATTAGTAAAATCTGGTTAAGTACTCGGTAGTAAAACAAAAATAAAAATTAAATTGACCAGCTGTAAAAGAAAAATCCACTAAAAATAGTAAAATAACAGCAAGTAGTGCGTCGTCAGTAGAACTATAACAGTCAGGCACTTAATAGCGTTTATAGTACGGACACCATATAAGGTGCCGGTACCATATATTGAACCGGTACCTAGGGTA